>JAMZAV010003127.1:0-74617 GCA_024449915.1 Sweltsa coloradensis
GGAATATCTAATGAGCCCTTCCTATTGTCAATTTGCGAGCTAAGCAATAATCTAAACAGGAATATTTTTTTTAATCCAACTTATGTATTGAGAGACCCTGTGAAAGCCGTGTAATGCTCAGCGAAGCACGTTGTGGACGACACCCGGTGAACAGGCCTGAATGAGGTACTGACAATGCCGCGGAGGAAGTACTGGCCAGTGTCTTGCCGGAGGAAACACCAGCCCCCCGCCCGAGTCGCTGGACACACGCTCGTCATCCGGTTCACAAAACCGGCGCAGAACTTCCCCTCTGTGAGCCGTTCTTGTTGCACTGGGGGGAGCGAGTCCATACAAGTTTCTGGCGACACATACGGTAGCTCCACGTACTTGAGGACCTCACTCGGAACTCCTTCCTCGGTAAAGCCCCAGCCAGCCACCTGAAACATGGGTCAACATCTTACACATCTTCCACCTACTCTGGTCCAGGTACTTGAGCGAGTCACTATGTACTCCCTCCTTGGTGTAGTAGTAGTCTGTGTATCTGTAAATCATATTGAGAGAGCCCCTAGTGTGAATATACAAAGCCTACTTACAATGCCGAGAGATCCATCTAAAAGTTGGCCTTCCTCTTGAGTGTTGTTCCAATCCATGCAGATCAGGTGAGCCTCCCGGTTGATGTCGAACGGTGAGTCAAGATGGAGGATGGCGATGTCGGGGGAGAAATTCGTGTAAGAGCCTCGGTACAACCTGGGTAACACAACCTCGGACACGTTTCTCTTCTGTACCCTTGGGTTGGGGTCCTCCCAGGCTCGGAGGAGCTTCCCGGAGGCCACCTTGTAGAGAGTCGCTGCCATCTTCCTATTGGTTGCTTCATCCAGAAACAATGGGCGGCTGAATTAAACACAAATCACTGAAATACATCTATCGTATGTGTAATAGAGTTACAGAGTTGTCCTGCATATAGGCCTAGAACTCAATAACAGACCATATTTCTATAAACTCGCACCTTTTCAAAGTGTGAATCTTACCAGAAAGAACAACATTGCGTTTGATGAGAGTTCCGCCGCAAATCTGTAGAGTAGATTCATTGCTAACCACTTGGTAGATCGCTACGTGCCAGGGGAACTCCGAAACCTTCGCGGCTTGGCCCCCGGCGATTAGCGTCTCGCCTTTGTAGAGGTTGCGCTGTCCACAGTCTGGGAACAGAAAACTTCTTAGGGCGCAGGGTTTCGTTTCAGTTTAATACACAATATTATAATATACATTTTTAAATAAAGTCGAAATAAATAAAAAATTGTTCTTTCAAGTGAGGCCGGGCTGAGGCTAGAGTAGAGACGACTTTTGTTTGAAGAGAGTCTCTACTGATTATTTGTTTTGTTAACGGTTCATTGCTTCATTATAACATTTCACGAGATTGTTGGAAAAGAATCAATCCTTGACATCCAGTACGCGTAGTTCAAGATGGCAGCATAGCAACCTCTTGATTAAAAGGATAATAAATAAAACTTTAATTCGTCCCTGTTAAATAAATACCTGAATATAAAGTAGTTTGTTCAGTGGCCTAAGACGAACTTGATGGAAAAAATAGGATCATGCATAATACTAACTCCAGTTGGGTTATATACACTTTAGTACTCAAATATCGTAAATACAAAATAAAGTCTATAAAATATATAAAGTCTATTTATCAATTTCATAGCCCGGGCCTCTCAAGCTTAAGTCAAGGTTTCAGATCTTGAAGATTTATATTTGGTGTAAAGAACATTTTATATAGATCTGCACTGTGCATAGCTCACCTGCAAACGGTATTGGAACACTAGCAATCAGCGGCTTTAATAAGGTGACGTGGGAGACCACGCACTTCAAGTCCTTGCCATAGTGTTGGGGCTGCAGCTGTAGTGTGAGAGTCTGCTTGATAGACCCCGTCGTCCAGGGCCACCTCCACTCGTCCTGAGCTGTGGCGTGAGTGATAACGTCCTTGAGGATGACAGCGTCGCCCAGGACCCAGGACATGTTGGCGACAGGGCGACTCTCCTGTACCTCACAGGTGGCCGTGACGTTGTCTTCCGTGTAGACCAGGAGTAGAGTTGGTGCAATGGGGCGACCTGAAGCAACACATGTCATGACTGAGTAAACACACTGAGGAAGAGCTTTGTTTATCGAAAAGAGGAAACAAACAGTTCATGAACTACGCAGGTTCTTTAGGTATATTATCCATGTGAAATTGAACATTTTTGTCTGTTATATTATGTTCTTATGAAATAAAATGGTTTAAGGTGAGACTGGCTACCCAATATTTTCATTTTTACGCGCGTACTTTTCACTGCGATGCCTACAAAATATAGAGATTTTGTAGTAGTTCAAATTAGATTACACCACCATCTTGTTTGGACGAACGGTTCCGTCCTAATAAAATCATAGGAGGCGGTTAATGACGTCAAATGTTTGTTACTTTGCTAAAAAAACGCATTTTTGAGTCTAAATGTGAGTCAAAAGTATTTTTCTAATACATTTTTTTCTAACCCATCTACACTCATCGCGCCTGATGATGTAGAGAAACATTATTTTCAATTGGACAATTATTAGTAAATCTGTAAAAAATCGGATTTTATCATGCCAAATGTAAAGTTTTTGTCCTAGCATAAATCGGTTGAAACCATCGTGTTTTGGCAGACAATCCCGTATCCAAAAACACCTCGGACGGGGGGTGTGACACGAACGGTTAAAAATAATGTAAGCCTGGGGCCAGTTTGAACCGGTTTTTACAATTAATGAAAAAGTTTTTTTTCACAATTCAACTTGTTCTTTAGATACTCCTTGAGTGCAATAGACGTTTGACAAATATCGCATCGCCCGCACTAACTTGGCTCGGCCTGATCATCTTGCCATACCTGTTTAATTGAGCTATATTATCTTCGACCAAAAAAAAAAAAAAAAAACATGTTTTAATAATAATAAACCTCTAATAAGTTTCTGCTCCCGGTGATGTTGCCTCGAGACACGGAAACAAAATACACTTTCCAACTTATTTAATTTTATTGCAAATATTAAACATGGAATGAAGTAAAAACAATTAATAATGTATGAAATAAACCTGGTTGACCCTAATGAGTAATACACCTTGACTCACGTGCCACGACGAGCGCAGTGTATCTGTAGTCATCCTTGTTTGTAGGAGACGTAATATAACCCCCGACCGGTCCGTTGTCCGCCTCGCTGATGTTGGTGAGCGTGAGGCCACACTCTCCGCTCTCTGGTCCGGCCCCGAGGTAGAGATGCCGGCCGGTGCTGTGGGCAGACCCGGCTCCCTGGTAGAACCTGAGCCAACAGACTCGCTAGGCAGGTGGAACTGGCAGTATCTCAGTGGCTCCCGCGCCTTCATCATGTACCTCGCCTCCCCGCCCGGGAGGACGACCTGCTCTCTCTGTGTAGTCAGGTTGTGAGGGAGGGGGTCCCAGTCTGTAACGAGGGAGAAACACATTCCGTGTTGTTGTCACTCAGACCAGACCGGGTCAACACTGTCTAGTGTTCAACTCCAGCCAACCATGTCGGACCAGGAAACCTTCTCGTTGATATCAGAGTGAGAGTTTCAACACTTGTTGCTTGGCTCACTTTCTGGCTCAACAACAACAACAACAACAACAACAACAACAACAACAACAACAACAACAAGTGGGGGGGGGGTCACCTGTAGCATGTTGTGTGTGGGGGGTATCTCGCCAAGTACAGAGTTAGTGCGGGCGAGGCGATACAAGGAAAACATCTTCTACACAGAAAACAATCAGAAAACGTAGGTGAGACGTGGAAAAAACTTTCTCTAAAACTGATTAAAACTGGTTCAAACCGGCACCATTTTCACCAAATTCTAACCTGTTCGTGTCACACCCCCCGTTCGAGGTGTTTTTAGATACGTAATCGACCATCTGAACACGATGGAGTTAACCGTTTTGCTCTAGAACAACAGCCCTAGATTTGACATTGTAAAAACCGGTTTTTGACTAATTTGAGCCTAGAAGAGAGCCAAAGCAATTTTTTTCAATTTTGTTTTCAAAATCATCTTCTCACATCACGACCGATGATCTGGATTAAACAAGTTTTTCATTTGGACCATTAATGGTTCAAACGGTCAAAAACCGGTTTATACCGTGCCAAATCCAAGGTTTTTGTCCTAGAGCAAAATGGTTAACACCACCGTGTTCAGACGGTCGATCCCGTATCTAAAAACACCTCACACGGGGTGTGTGACACGTACGGTTGAAAATAAGTTAAAACCAGTGCTGGTTTAACCAGTTTTTACCAGTTATGCAAATATAACTTTTCACGTTTCAACTTGTGCGTTCGAGACCCAGACTATGAAATATATGTTTTCCAAATAATATCTCAACTCCCGCACTAACTCTGTACTTGGGAGATGCTGCACACGGTGCCCTGGCTCTGCCACACAAGACCCTTGACCCACAACATAAATTAAACCAGTTTAGAAACCTCAATTACCACGTGTTTCACTTGACTGCCCGATACTCTGTCTCTACTGTGACGTGTCGAGGTTTCTTGTATTATTCCGTCCTAGGTTGGTTGGTAGGGTGGGTGGACGTGTCTCACATCCCGTGTTCTTACAGATACTATACTGTGTGAAGTCTGGGTTCAACTCACTGGTAGCTAAGATGTCGGCCAAGGCGTTTCTTCCAGCCTCCGCCCTCGGTTCGGACGCGACAGGCGACCATCCATTCCTTATAGCCCGCCACCTGCAGCGAGACCCCGCAGTCCCCGGCCCCCAGACCCCGGCCGCTGTAGCTGTAGCCGGTTAGCTTGCTGTCCAGGTGGGCAGGGTCGGCCTGGGACTGAGGCCCCCGGCTCAGCTCCAGCAGCGGACCTGCCTTGGTATCCTGTCCCACCACCTGACCTGACACCCGGCGAGGGCCACGTCAGCTGAGCAGGTGAATGAGACAGTCTGGGCGTCCTGGTTCACACGCACGTGGTCTGGCCTGATGTTGAGGTTGAAGGACGCGACACCTGGAGACAAGACATCAGAGGTTGTGAGACAGATGTTTGTCCAACACTTACTACACTTGATTGAACCAGGGTACCCCACTGGCTGGGCAGACATATAAACACTGCCCAACCGATCCTGCGTCTAACCAACTTGTGAAATGTTTTAATTATTACTGGTTATGAATACATGGTGCAGCACTGCAAGGAATCTGATGCTTTTGCACAGACCACCGATACATTGATTATAATATAATTTAACTTGTGCAGATAAAATATCTTATGGCTTATTTCTAGACTTAACCAGATGAGAATCACTCGCGTTAGGGGCATTTATTATATTTACGCCATTCTAGAGCTAAATATACAACTCGAGTGGGGTTTGAACCCGGGTAAGGGTTTCCCAGAAGGTCGTCTAACATTAGACAGCTTTGTGCAACAACACTACAGGACAGCAACATGTTCTTGAAGGGGACCTGTGCTTATAAACCTGTCAGTCACAAACATAATATTATTTTTAAATTATGTTTCAAAAGTAATATGATAATATATTGAAATATAATTTATAGATTCCTGAAAGTAATAAAACTTTAACCCAAGAAATACATTGATGTCATGATAGAAACCACACTTCATAAGTTTGTAACACATTTATAGAAATGTAAAATTGATTAAATATATTTTGATTATCGATTTGGTTCCTCGAGAAACACTAGGTAAAGTGTTAATAAATCTGATAACATTCAGAATCTTAAAACTAATGCAGTTAGAAATACTCACGGGCGACCTGGAGTCCTGCCACCAAGAGCAGGGCGAACAACATCGTGGACATTGTTGACAGAGAGATAAGATAATATATAATATGAGACGACGAAGCTCTGGGCTGAGAATGATGGGTTAGATATAAGTCGTCGTTTTATACAACCAGCCGTGAGCAACACCACGTCAGTGGACTTGAAAGCAAGAGACAAACAAGATGGCCGTCGTCCAATAGCAAACACCCACGGACCAGGCACCACGTGATGTTATAAGACTAAGCCACACTTGCCAAGTAGACTCAGATGCAAAGTCCATCTGAAGATGAAAGCCCTGGGTGGAGTGAGGTCAACAGCTCAGAGGTCAAAGTATCAGTGATAAGACTGATTGGGAGCCTCGAGTATTGCGGCAAACACGAATATGAACTGTTTCCACAGGTCACAACAACAATTAAGAAATGTTTTTATTAACATGACATCACAAACATTAAGAGCATTGTTTAACACGAATATATTATTTATAAAATTAAGGTTTTGTGAAAAAATCATAACAATCGGATAAAACATGTAGGTGTTATAAGTAGACGAATTTTTTTTAAATCGAAAAAAAAACGTAAAATTGCGATTTTAATGGGAAATAATTTTTTGATTGCACTCAAAAACGTGGCAGTTCTAAGTTTAGAGATTTCGAAGGCCTCCGGAAATTTTCATTGCAATTGGAGTATCGGTTAAGCCCACAAATATACAAAAAAAATCTGGATTTTTTTCTCTAGTGTAGTAAAATGGAATCTTCGCTTCGCTCGCTACGCTCCCGACGCTCATCCAATAAGTTATAGTGAAATGAGGCAAATAGTTGTTTTACGTTTTTGAATGGGAGCAAATATTTGAGTGATAAAAACATGCACTTACATCTGATTGATATTCATCAGTATCGCCTGTCAGGTACGCGGTATCAGGATTGCGTCCAAAACCATACCAATATACCCACAGAAATATAACAACACTGTGATATGTGGATTCCAGTTACAATATTTGATATACTAGGAAAACACTAAAGTCCCGCCGCGTTGTTGGATGAGCCTAATTAGTGTATTGAGCTGCCATGTGTTATGCGGATTTTCTGTTGTTCTATGAAAAAATCATTACTAAGTTGAAGATTTTTTAAAAATTAATTTAAATGAAATAAAAACCAAACTCTAATTTTTAATTTTTTTAGTTAATCGTTATTTAAAAAAAGAAAAATCGTCACAAACACAACACAAGAGGTCACAAACAATAATTAAGAAATGTTTTTATTAACATGACATCACAAACATTAAGAGTATTGTTTTACACGAAAATTGAAATTAATAAAATTAAGGTTCTTCTGAAAAATCATTACAATCGGAAAAAGCATGTAGGTGTTAAAAGTCAAAGTTTTTTTTTAATCGAAACAAATCGTACAATTGCGATTTTAATGAGAAATAATATTTCTATTGCGCTCAAAAACGTGGAAGTTCAGAGATTTTTAAGGCCTTCAGAAAATTTCATTGCAATTGGAGTATTGGTTAAGCCGGAATCGTGTTAACAAATAGACAAAAATACAAAAAAAAGGAAAAAACAAAAAACATTCCGGATTTTTTTCTCCAGTGTAGTGAAATGGAATCTTTGCTTCGCTCGCTACGCTCATCCGACTTCGCACGTGAGTACTTTATAGACCTGTATCTAAATCACCTAAGAGGGACAGTGTACCCCTCACTTGATGGTGAATATAGGTGTGGCTCGTCTAGTGGCTACTTCCTGCTTCATGACAGACAAAACTAAATGAACAAAATGATGTGAAGTAATTAAAAACAGTAATTTCGTAAGAGTTGCTTTCGCTACGTTGCTCCCAGATCTGCAAAATATCCCTGTGTTCAATATCTAAGTCGCCTCTGTCGCTGGACTAGGTTTCTATCACGTTAGTAAATAGGCCCCTGGTTTCGATTCTCGCGGAGGTCATAGTGAAGGCGGGAGTCGAACCTGAGACCTCGTGACCAGGGTCTCGCGCGTAACGAAACCTTAAGGAGGGTCCAGAAATTGTGTTTAACAAGACTAATCCCTTGCATTCACATTATCGAGTTCAAAAAAACATTGACACAATTCCAGTGAGTCTTTACGGTGGCGGGAATCGAACCTGTGACCTCGTGAATCAGGGTCAAACACGTTATGAAACCTTAATGTCGCATGAAACAATAAAAAGTGACATAAATTATTTACAGACCGATAATTGGATGAGCGAAGCGAGCGAAGCGAAGATTTCAATTTCACTGACTCCCGAAAAAATTAGCTCGTTTTTTTTTTTTGGTTTGTTTTTTTGTTCTTTTTTGTTTGTATTTTTGTCTGTTTGTTCGCTCTCTACCGGGAAAACGGCAAATGCGATCTTGATTAAAATTTGAGGGGACCTTCGAAATCTCTGAACTTAGACTTGCTACGTTTTTGGTTACAATCGAAGAAATATTTCTCATGAATATCGTACTTGTACGATTTTTTATGCGATATTTCGGTGATATTTGGGTCGCGACCGGGCAAACGGTTACTTCGATCTTGATAAAACTTTATGGGAACGTTTGAAATCATTAAAATAGATATTTTATGATTTTAGGGACATTTGAAGAAATATTTCTCATGAATATCGTACTTTTACGATTTTGTTTCGATTTTTTCCCCGATATTTTCGTGATGTTTGGGCCAATAATGACCAAACGGGTGGGGCTACAACGTTTATATTTTACATGGACATTATGGTTATGGTGATGTAGCACCATTTGAAAGAAAAAGTCGAAAAAGAAAATCAGAATTCAAAGAAATAAAAGTTTTAATATAAGTTTTTAGAGGTAAATAATTGGATGAGCGAAGTGAAGACTTCAATTTCACCGAGCCCCAAAAAAATTTAGCTCGGGTGTTTTTTTGTTTTGTATTTTTTTTTATGTCTGATGTTCGCTCTCTACCGGGCAAACGGCATTTGCGATCTGGATGAAAATTGGAGCGGACCTTCGAAATCTTTGAATTTAGACTTTCTACGTTTTTGGGTACAATCGAATAAATATTTCTCATAAATATCATACTTTTACGATTTTTTCGATTTTTAGTGCGATATGTTCGTGACATTTGGACCGATTCTTACCAAACGGGTGGGGCTACAACGTTCATATTTCACATGGACATTAAGGTAATGGTGATGTATTGCTTTTTTAAAGGAAAAGTTGAAAAAATTATGCAGAATCTATAAAATAAAGGTTTTAGTATGAGTTTTTTTAGGTTTATAATGACAATTTACAAGTAACAATATAAACTTGACAACAATCACCAACAATGCGATCAAAAGGCACTTGATAAGTAAATAGATCTCACGCAATCTAAAAACTTACAAAAAAGCTCATCCATCAACGCGACGGGACTTAAGCGTTTTCCTAGTATTAAAACAAAGTTGGTCTCAGGAAAGTACAGTAGTAGAATATTAATTATCTCACAAATACAAAAATTTGTAAAAAAAAAAAAAAAAAAAACGCAGCCAAGCTCTCCTTTAAAAGTCTTCGGCTGTGAATGCTGTGATATATAGAAGTTGAGCCAAGCTTTTCATACCTTATCCCTAATTTTGCATTGAAAAAAATGAAGATAATTTCGCCTGTTAACAAGCGCCAAGCTAACCATTTTCGTGGTAAAAAACTAAAAATATTTAACTAAAAATCATAAAAAAAATTGCTTGGCCAAGGACTTTTTAGAGTTCGCGTAATGAACCAAATTCAATGGCTAAGTAATTTTTTTATGATTTTGATTTTTTAAATTTTTTCTTTTTTTCCACAAAAGGGTTGGTTTTGGCCTCGTTAACGGGCAAAATGATTTTAATTTTTTTAAATGCGAAAAAAAGGGAAAAAGTATAAAAAAAATTTGGGCTCAACTTCTATATCTCACGCATTCAAAACCCGAAACTTTTAAAGGAGACTTGCTGTCTTTTTTTTTTTTTTTTAAAAATTTTTTACTGTGGGGGATATTACATTTTTTGCTGTTTTTTTTTCCTACAAGGCGTGAATGATGGTTTTAAAATGATTAAATTTTTAAGTGGAGTGTGTTTTTTACTTTTTTGGGCCCCACGGTCCCCCAAATTTGCCCCCTTGTGTTTTGGGCGCTAGATTTTTTATAAGGGGCTAGAGCATTTTTAAATTTCAAGTATGTAAAATTACTACCCTGAAAAAATTGGGGGGGGCGCGTTTTTTCATTTTCAGTTTCGTTTCCCCGGCCCCCTATTCCCCGGTTTTGGGGTTTTAAAAAGCTAAAGAAATTGGCATGAGGGACATCAAGTTGGTCCAGTTTCAAAGTTAAAAGATTATTTTTCTCTCGATAGCTCTTATTCAAAAGCTTTTGAAAATTGAGTTTTCCCGGGTTTCCCCGTTACCCCAATTTTTCTTTCTATATTCAAAAGTGAAAAAGAATGAAGATATCAAAGTATTTCCCGTTTTAAACTTCTCAATTGTAGCGTTTTTTTAAAAAATATTTATTTTAAGTTCAGGTTTTTTTTTGACCTTATTTGGGGCCCCCGGGCCCCCAAAATTTTTAAACCATGTTTTTGGGGCCTAGATTTAAGAATCGTTAAGAGCTTGTATAATTTTAAAATTTGACAATAAAAAATTCCTCAGTCAACAATTAAAACAATTTAAAAAAAAAAACACGAGAATCTAAAACGAGACGAATTACAAACATAGTAAAGGCAGTCAGGCAAGAGATGTATCTTCTATAAAATTTCAGCACCTCTTCCAGATGGGGTTTGGAAAAGGTTAAAACAATTGTGGGCTCAGGAAAAACCCTAAACCCCCAAACAAGGGTCGGGCAAAAAGTTTACTCCAGCGATGTGCTTCGTACGGGTTTTACATTATCATCGGTAAACAGCAAAACACGATATGATGCGAATTTCTGGCACACAAGCAGTTGACAGAAGCTCGAAAAAACCCAATACTCTCTGAAAAAGAAGAGCCTACAAAAGGGTTTTATTTGTGGGAACTCCGTATGGCGTTTTGCTCATTACGGGCGCACATCTGTGGGGAAGACAAAAACACAACGACATGTTTGTGCACCTGACTGATCCCTCATTAAAGTTTTTAATTTTTTTTTTTTAATATTTTTTGGTTGTCTGACTATTTCCAGATGATTGGCGTATTCCCTCTTAATGCCCCTACTTTAAACCCACAAAAAACAAATTTGATCTACTTCATATCGCCCTTTTTCTCTACAAGTTGCTTTTGCCCCAAAAAATTCGAAAAGATGTCAACAAACGACTTATTTGGGTGCTAAACACCGGTTTATTGGGGAACTCCAAAAGTGGGTTTCGTCAACGTCGCTGCACCATCGCCACTTGGTTCAATTTTTAGACCATTATTCAAAAAGGGTTTGTTGCAAAACAGCATGTCGCGGAGTGCTTTTTGACATTGAAAAAGCCTATGACACAAACTGAAGATACAATATTCTTCAACAGATTCACGAGTGGGGTTTTCGAGGGCACATGCCAAAACTTTTAAAAAGTTTTCTAAAAGATAGAACTTTCAAAGTGCGTGTTAACAATGTTTTGTCAGACTCGTTTTCACTGGAAACAGGTGTACCACAAGTGTCACTATTTGCTTTTGGCATAAACAGTGTTGTGGATTGTATTCCAAAGAGCCTAATGTCGTGCCTATTTGTAGATGACCTGGGAATCTCTACGATCGGTAAATTTACCAAAAGCTCAAAGACACGTGCAAATTGCATTGACCAATATAAGTGAATGGGCTAGAAAGCGGGGGATCGATTTTTCTCCCCCCGAAAAGAAATCAGTGGCATTCACTTTTGTCGTCTTCAAGGAATTCAAAATGACCCACAACTCTCGTTTAACAATATAGAACTTCAATTCAAACCACATGTTCGTCTTCTCGGCATGGTGTTTGACAAAAAGTTAAATTGGAAACACACTTGTTAAAGTTACGCAAAAGATGCATGTTGAAATCACCTTTGAAAGTTCTCGGGAAATACATCTGTGGGTGCAGATAGACTTGCATGTTGAGAATTTTACGGACCCTAGTTGCCCCAAAGATAAACTATGGATTTTTTCTTATACTCTTCGCAGTAACCAACCCTTAAACTCTAAAACACTGTGCACCATTGTGGTCTTCGTCTTGCTCTTGGTGCTTTCGAACAAGCCGGTAGTCAGCTTGTATGCCGAGTCGGTGTGTCCCCCTTTTGACAGAACGGGCGGAACCTTTTTGATGGGTACGTACCAATGAAAATAAAATTTATGCCTAACATCCATCAAATCATTGATTTTTTAATGTGAATATGTCAGACACTTTGATAACACCCATGGCAACCCTTCCAACGGGTTAAGGTGTAACTTTTGTTAATCTTATAGATTTTAATCTGCCAACAGTTTTAAAAATTTTGTTTTTAGCAATAACCCCCTGGCTAACACCAGAGCCCGATTTTCTATTCGACCTTTGGGTCGTTTTATAAAAACTCTACTTGCGATACTGTATTCAAATTAACTTTAAAAAGATTTGCCATGAATCAAAGGTTTACTTTGGTATTCCCAGTTTGGCTCCAAAATTGACAACAGGTTGAAAGTGCCTTTTATTGCTCCACATTAACTGAACGTTTCAGGCTAAGCGACGTGTGTTCAGTTTTCACTGCAGTCGATTTTATTCGCCATCCGTGAAGCTCTTAAATACTTCTACGTTGTCGTTGTGGAGAATACCTTTTTGTGTTCAGGTGCTTAAGTTCACTTCAAGCTATAAACACATGTATTCTAGTCATCATTTAGTACAAGACATCCAATTCTATTTAGAAAAACTAAACTCTAAGGGGTATGTAAAAGAGTTTTGCTGGATACCTGGACACCGTGGCATAGAGGGGAATTTAACACGCTGATCGCGCGGGGTAAAGAAGCTTCCCAGCGTCGTGACGTTGATTTCAATCTAGTTCCCGTTTCCAGATGTCAAGAGTGGATTCAAGGAAAGATTGTTGAATTGCGACCAGCATCTTGGGATGTGTTGCAAAATAACCCAAATTGCGTAGTGTGATGCCCACATTGAATAATAAAATTCGTCCACCTACATCTCGACTCTCACGTAGAGAAGAGGTGATATTGTCTAACTTCGTATAGGCCACACACGCCTAACTCACGGATATCTCTTAACCAGAGAAAAGGTTATTCCCATATGTGACACATGTGATGTACCTTTAAAACCGTACATCATATGCTACCAGAATGTCCAAATATGATGCCTTGCGCACGTAATTTTATCTCTTTTTAATCATATGAAAACTTCTATCATATGATATCGGCGAAAAACTTTCTAAATTTCTCATCCATAGTAATCTATTTAACAAATTTAAAATTTACATTTATTTCTTTTCTTTATCTTCATTCACAAACATAACTTATATTTTGCTATTACTTTCATCATCATCATTTTATTTTGTTATTTATACACTTAGAAAACAATCTAATCATCAAACATACCTGCATTAGCTCTTCTCATTTGCTTTCATTCACAGGCTATGCAATATGACCTTACCGGTTGAAGCGCCCTAGTTTCTCACGTCGTCGTTTGATTGTGTATAATGCCGATACGTGTCGATACGATGACAAAGACGATGACGACCACGACATGAGAACCCCCCCCCCTTTTCACCCGCCACACCTGGCAGATTTTGACAACGTTGGGACTTTCCTACCTTTATCCCCTAGGTTATATTCGGGCATTAGGACCTCACGGTTGACCGCGCCCTTAATCCTAATTAAATCAAACTTAAACAAGAAATTGTTGTAAAACTTCACCCACTTCACGTTAAAATTTTGATCTTTGAGTTGTTTAACCATAAATTTATTATCCATACACTTTTCTTTTGCCAATCTCGTAGGAAAAATGATTTACAATTTCTCAATACTAGGGAAACGCTTAAGTCCCGCCGCGTTGTTGGATGAGCGTATTTGGTGCATTGACATGCCATGTGTTACGCGGATTTTCTGTTGTTCTGTGAAAAAATCATTACTTAGTCGAAGATTTTTTTAAATTAAATTAAATTAAATAAAAAATTAACTTAATTTTTTTAATTAAATTTAAAAAAATAAAAAATAAACTTAATTTTTTTCATCGTAATTTTTTAAAGAAAAAGTACGTAAAATTGCAATTTTCATAAGAAATAATTATTCGATTGCGCTAAAATTTAACACGAATATGTTAATTCATGAAATTAAGGTTCTGTAAAAAAATCATTACAATAGGATAAAGCATGTAGGTGTTATAAGTCAAAGAATTGTTTTAAAAAAGAAAAAAAAACGTAAAATTACGATTTTAATGAGAAATAATTTTTTGATTACGCTCAAATTTCACACGAATATCTTATTTCATAAAATTAAGGTTCTGTGAAAAAATCATTAGAATCGGATAAAGCATGTAGGTGTTATAAGTCGAAGAAATGTTTTAAAAATCGAAAAAAATCGTAAAATTGCGTTTTTTATGAGAAAAAATTTTCCGATTGCGCTCAAAAACGTGGCAGTTCTAAGTTCAGAGATTTCGAAGGCCTCCATAAAATTTCATCGCAATCGGAGTATTGGTTTAGCCGGAATCGTGTTAACAAACACACAATAATACAAACAGAAAAAAAAAGAAAAAAAAAAAAAACATTCCGGATTTTTTTCTCCAGTGTAGTGAAATGGAATCTTCGCTTCGCTCGCTACGCTCGCTACGCTCATCCAATCATATTTTGTAAGAGTGGATTAGCTTTCAAGAGTTTTCATTAGTATGAATATTTGGAATATAGGAGTTGGAATATTTGCGGGGAAGGAGAAATTCAAGATTCTAGTTTATGGTTTAAAAGACTCCAAAATATCAATCTCGTAACCGTAGAAAACTTGAATCATTATTGTTGAATACTTTCCTCGATAAAAGGCAAATATAAAACTCTGGATAGAGCGAGAGCCACTGAAAAGAGACAATATGAATTAATCGGTGAATTCATCTATCTATTTGGATCATATAATAACGGCGACAAACTTTCTAAATTTCTCATTCGATGTAATTTGTATAACCATTCAACTGACCAAAAGATTCAATTAGTATATTAAAAAGTGAAATAGTCTTTTGCTCTGACTATAAACTCGTTAACTTTAATTCCTTTTATAAACAAACAAAACACAATTAAAATATACCCTCTTCAAATTGTATCCGGTTGAAGTACCTTAGTTTCTCATGTCGTTATATTATATGCTCTGAAGTCCGGATATATCATGTTCATCACCCGCCATCGGCTATCCCGACTTCAAGTATTACCGGAGTTTCTCTCTTTTTTTGGTTATTCTTGTACAATATTGTACACCTGTTCTATCTTCAATCAAATAAAAACGGGGCAGTCATTAGCTTAATACCTCCTTTTCCTTGTCTGGTCACGGGGAAGAATTGGCCCAGAGCATTGCTCTGCTAATCGTAAAAGGCGATTCAAGAAAGAAAAAAAGTCCACCTCGCAAACATCAGCTAGGAAGAGCGGAGTATATTACTTCCCGAAACTAGAGGCGAGCTCTGGCAATCGTCATCGGGGACACTTCCTCTTTCCCATGACGACATACAATTAACATAAACCATACATATCAACAAACCATACAATTGATATGTTATAAATACTTAAGTACTAAGTATCTACTTATGTCGTATACGGATAAGAGTCATGATGGCAATATGTTCGTTGTTTTCGTGTATTCGTATTCATCGCTTGCTTTCGTGTGTTTTAATTATCAGTCATTTTCTCTGGGTGTATCTCTTTTATTTTCCTTTACTTAGAAAACAATATGTTCATCAAACACAAAATAAACTCATGTTATTAACTGGCAATATCACAGGCGGCGAAAAATAACCAAACCGGTTGCAGCGCCCTAGTTTCTCACGTCATCGTACGACGTACTTCCAATCTTTTCTTTTTGACAGCACTTGTGAAAGCGAACAGGCAAATTAAACTTTCTAATCGTCAATGCGAGAAGTTTAATAAACACATATTAACAAACGTCAAGGTCACTCACGCTTCTTGTTGCGTTGTGAACACTTGACGCGTATCGCCCGCGCCCTATGTCTGTTGACATTTTGCTTCCTCGTTATAGCTATGATTTAATCCAAATTCATTTTCCCTTACACTTGCGGCCGGCGAAGTCGTGTCTCCTTGAATAGAAATACATAATAATCTTTCTTATAAAAAAAACAGGTCTAATCTTTTGTCAAAAATTGAATTAAATCAATGATGGTGTTTGTAATTGTAATTTAAATATAAAATAATTTTACTCACCGGCATTTACCGATTCGTATTTAATTTTTTTTTAAATTCAAGTAATGTTTTCTCTAAAATATTTCGATTGCCGTAGGTATTTTGACTATTTTCTTTTAAAAATTGTGTTTTCATGATTATTTATTCATTATCCATTTCCCTCGGGTCATATTGTTCTTATCTTTTATGAACTTAGAACACAATTTGTAATCATTAAAACACCATTAACTCATTTCATTAACTTGAGTCATAACAGGCGGCTCAATAAGACCTTATATCGGTTGAAGTGGCCTAATTTCTCACGTCGTAGTCATACAAAACAAGACGGGGTTCGCATTGTTTAACCTTTGTTTTACTAAGTATATTTGGATACGTGGTTTTGTAATTAATTTAACAAAATTTCGTTCTATTATTTAAAACAGTTCCTTTATTTATTTACTTTAATTCAAATAAATAAGTTTTCTTTTCTTTTATAAACTTTAATCATGAAATATATCATAAAACTCATTTCAATAACTTTCAAATCCATAGGCGTAGTAATATAACCTAAGCGGTTGAAGCGCCCTAGTTTCTCACGTCGTTTTACGTGGGTATTTCGCTGGGTGGGTCACAGCATACGATCATCGAATACTACTCGCAAACATCAGGTAGTAAGAAGAAATGAATATTACTCTCCGAAACTAGAGGCGAGCTCTGACGATCGTCGTCGGGGACACGTTTCCTTCCCTTGACGACCTTTCCGATGACGATAAAATAGACGATGACGACCGCGACGTAAGACCCCCCCCCCCATTTCTCCCCCTACCCGTGGCTGGTTCTGACCAGCATGGCCCCTACTCCCGATATCCCCTATGCTTGAGTGGTGCATTACGATCTAACGTTGACGCGCCCTTAATATAAATAAACAATAAAAGCTGTATTCTGCAGTAAAGGAAGTTTGATTATTTATTTTTCTTCAACAAATTCCTCCATTTAATGCGAGAAAAGAGCATAGCTTCAATGCAAACTTGGAGAATGACAACCTTTGACAATAAAAATATTAATGTATATAAACAGCAATATGACCATGACAACACACACTATGTGGATGGTTCGGTCCAGTTAGGGACATTCCACCCCACACCCCCTAGGCTACAGTGGCGTAATAGGACCTCACGGTTGACGCGCCCTTTGATCCAAACAAACTAAACAAACATCAGTACACGATCCTCGTCTGCAGCACTGAACCGTGTATAACACATCGCTCTCGAGTGTGAGACGGATCTATGTGGGATTTTTGGATGAGCGAAGCGAAGACTTCAATTTCACCGACCCCCCAAAAAATTTAGCTCGATGTGTTTTTTTTGTTTTTTTTTTTTCCCGTCTGTTTGTTCGCTCTCTACCGGGCAAACGGCATATGCGATCTTGATGAAAATTTGACAGGACCTTTGAAATCTCTGAACTTAGACTTGCTACGTTTTTGGGTACAATCGAAGAAATATTTCTCATGAATATCGTACTTTTACGATTTTTTTCGATTTTTAGTGCGATATTTTCGTGACATTTGGCCGATTCTGACCAAACAGGTGGGGCTACAACGTTCATATTCACATACACATTAAGGTTATGGTGATGTATTGATTTACAAAACAATATAAAGATCTGATATTTTATAAACACTATCACAGGCGACGCAATATGACCTAACCCCCATGTCGCAGTTGAACGGATCATCATCCTGTGGCTCGTTGGTCTTGTTGTTAGCTTATCTGCTTCCAATGCAGAAGGTCCAGGGATCGGTTTTTTCAAAAGTCAGAAGTTTTTTAACTACTGATTTGGAATTGAAGTCCATCAATTCTTGTCTTAGGAGTTTGTAAACAGTGACTTTGGAGCCGTCCTAGCAACGAGCACATAATAAATTCAGAGTTGTTCTGAATCGGCCTATTTGATTCTGGCGTTGATCCGCGGGTGTTCGCACTGTCCATACAACTGATTGCTTTATTTCCTATTAAAAATATCGATCTTTGGTTGGTTATCGCTCACTCGTCGATTGCGTCGGAGCCTTCAAGGTTGGCTTGGTCTCTTTTATTTACTGTCTTCCACTGAAAATCAGTTATATAACTGAGTGGGTAGACTCTAAATACAATTTATTTATTTGATTTATTTTAAAGTTATTCTAAATTGGCCTTGTTTATTCTGGCGTTGACCCGCGGGTTATCCGCGGTTAACGCTCACTCGTCGATTGCGTCGGGGCCTACATGGTTGGCTTGACTGCTTTGGATTACTGTCCCCCACTAAATCAGTAAAATGTCTGAGTGGGTAGACTCTAAAAAGGAATTTATTTATTTATTTTTCTGATGAACTTAATGTGCGTTCAAAAGTGAAACACTCCTGGCAGATATTTGTTTGATAATCGCGCGTGCGAGGGGTGGGGTCAAACTTGATTCAAGTTTGAACATAAATAGTGTCCTTAATGAAATAGTGACATTACTTTGTAACCACTACATACACTCCTACGTCTTTTAGTTGTATACAATAAGCTTGTAAACAAACAACGTATTATTTAAACTTTTATATTGAGGAGGTTGTTGTGTAGGCCACACACGTCTGACCCACGGATAGAGAAAAGGTTGTTCCCAGATGTGACACATGTGATGTACCTTTAAGGCTATTCGACCGCGTTTTTCTATTTTCCAAAATATGCTACTAAGTTAAAATATAGTGAATGGCTTTGGAACATGGCTATTTTAGATAATCAAAAATATTTTTTCCAAATTTTTCTGATCCGGTACACGGCCAATATAGCCACCTCAAAATAATTTCAAACTTCAATTCGCCAGGGCACACCATTCAACGTACGGTGTTGTGCTTTTGTGACATTAATTTTAAACTGTTTTTCTATGGACTGACTGAGAGTAAACAGATTTATTTTAACAATTGTCTTTCCAGCGAATTTTTTCGTTTGACGGTAGTTTTTACCGATTTGTACCGCCAAACGAAAAAATTCGCAGGAAAGACAATTTTTAAAATAAATCTGTTTTCTCTCAGTCAGTCCAAAGAAAAACAGTTGAAAATTAATGTCACAAAAGCACAACACCCTACGTTGAATGGTGTGCCCTGGCGAATTGAAGTTTGAAATTATTTTGAGGTGGTTATATTGGCCGTGTACCGGATCAGAAAAATTTGGAAAAAATATTTTTGATTTTCTAAAATAGCCATGTTTCAAAGCCATTCACTATATTTTGACTTAGTAGCATATTTTGGAAAATAGAAAAACGCGTCGGAATAGCCTTAACCGTACATCATATGCTAGCAGAATGTATCAAATATTATGCCTTGCGCACGCAATTTGATCCCTCCCAATCATATGAAGAAATTCTACCATGTGATAACGGCGAAAAACTTTCCAAATAATCGTCGGGGACCTTGACCCCTTTCTCTTGACAACCGCCCGACGACGATGACAAAGACAATAACGATCGCGACGTGAGATTTCTCCCCCTGTCCTCTTCTACCCATGGGCATGGGCGTGGACCCCTCCTCCACAGCATTTACAGCCGAACACTTTTGAAAGAGAGCTTGGCTGCTGTTTTTTTTCTTTTCAATTTTTTTTGGGGATATCCACAAGAAACTATATCAAACTTGCGAAAATGGTCCTAGCTAGACCCAGAGCATGGCTCTGCTAAGGCGAGGAAAGAGTCTATCTCGCAAACATCAGCGAGTAAGTAGCGGAGCACATTGCTCCCCAAAACTAGAGGCGAGCTCTATCAGTCGTCGTCGTTGACCGTTGACGACATTGACAACACGAACGATGACAAAGACGATGACTACCGCAATGTGAAATCCTCCACGTTCCTCCCCCTACCCGTGACTGGTTCTGACCAGCATAGGATTTTACTCCCGTATCCCCTAGGCGAGAGTGGCGTATTCTGACCTGACGGTTGACGCGCCCTTAATCCTTAAAACTTGGTTTTATTAATGAAAATATCCTACTCGTTGATGTTTACCTATGGATATGACAACGTCGACAAACTTTTTTAAAACCCGTATTCGAAGTAATTTGTTTTACCATAATTAATCATCTAAACTGTTCATCTTTTTAACAAAATTATAATAATTTTTATAACTTCTATCTTTACCTTATTCTATACTTTATTAAAGGGGTATTTAACCGCTAAACTCAAAAAATATATTTCATTCGGGCTAACTAGTAATGAATTTAGCAATTAACAGAAAAATTATTGGGGCCACCATGACCTCCCAAAAAATTATCAAACATGACAATTAACGAACTAGGTCCCATCGGCAAAAATCTCCCATAAGAAATAACATGGGGACGATCTTTATGCCCCGTGACCTTGGAGGATTTTGATCCAAAAAAATATTGGCCATTATTGACGTACTCTACAGCCTTTTCTGTAAATTCTCTATATTTTGTTTTGTAATTTGGGCAAGCAGTTTGGTCAAAATATGCTGATGACCAAGTTGGGGTGTGATTTTGGAATGCATATTTTTGCGTGTTTGAGGGTATATTTGGGCACAGTTTCAAGACACAATGTTATAAAGGGGCATTTTAGATTAGTACTATGCTCTAGTATCTATGTGGACCAAAAAAGAAGCAGGTTAAAGCCGATTTAAGAAATTTCCCAAAACACCAATTTTCGCTAATTTCTGGATCAAAAAATTTCAAAAATTCGTGTTAAATCACAGTTACAAGATATAATTTTTTAAACGGTCATTTTAGTGTAGTATTGTGCTATAGATCACGTGGTAAAAAATAATTTTTGGGCTTTTTAGCCCCTTTAAGAGAGAAAACAATTTAAAAAACAAACACAAAATTCAATTCAAACATACAATGCCATTGGCCGTGCAATGTGACCTTCCCGGTTCAAGTGACCTAGTTTCTCACGGCGTCGTAGGATGTCTCCGTATTCGAGAAAACAAGGAACACTAGCGCAGCCAAGTGGTCGAACCGCGAACTATTATTTCGGGGGTACTGATCGCGGAACATCATGCAAGAGGTAGGGGTTTCTCACATATATCCCGACCTAACACAAATAAATAATGTTCGGTGCCACAGTGCTCATCAAAGAAAACAGATAATATATACTTTCATTTATTTCCGAATGATTCAAAATGAGGAATGAGTGGAAAAGGGTGCTGTTAATTGCGAAACCATGCAATCACTAAACACATGTGTGTCTGCAGTCTGTACTTTCGCGGTCTCGAACAACATTGTTCTGCTGAGTAATATGCTTATACTACCGGCGAGTTATTTTTCTGGCAATTTTATATTATGCACAAAACGTTTAAAGGTGTTGTAGTAAAATAAACTTTTTGGTAGACTTACTTGGTGTGTCTAGCCGGTGTCCTGAGTCCTGACACTCTCAAACTAGGAATATCCTACATAAATTCAAATACGCCAATATATAATCATTATGACAGTTCTAAATAGTTAGCCCAATAGTCCTATACTCGGTACCTACATTTATAATTTAGGCCTACACTTGTTATAATAATTGTCCTGGGACGGACACTTTAATGGGCCTACACGGCTACAAGTGTTGGTATTTAAATGTGAATTTAAATGGCTTTGCGCGGAGCTTTTACTGGCTGTGATTTTTTTATTACGGAGTGTAAAATCAATCGTAAGGTCAGCCTAACAAATAATTATGCACTGTTCGTCGTACAGTCATCGACGATACCACCTAACATAGGCTAATAGCTCTAAAGATCACTGTGCATTGTGGCAAAGTGGTAGCGCGTTTGAGTTCTATTCGGAAGGTCGGCAGTTCAAATCTACGTTCGGTTCTTTTTTTTACCGTTCTATTTAGACATATGTTTTTCTGCAATTAATGGTTTCATTAGGTCGTATCTTGAGCGTTCAAGATTCAATACAACCTGGGCACTGCATTTTCATAGCCAGACAAATAACAAACAGAAAATATTTTTTCGAAACAAAACCATTGTCGTTAAGGTTGATCTATCGGCCTAATAAAAATTTTCCTAAATATTATTGGATGAGCAAAGCGAAGACTTCAATTTGACTTTGTGTTTTTTTGTTTGTTTTTTACTTACGTTACCCCAAGAAAAATAGCTCGGGTGTTTTGTTTTTGTACGTTTTTTTGTCTGTTTGTTCGCTCTCTACCAGGAAAACGGCATATGCGCTCTTGATGAAAATTGGAGGGGACCTTCGAAATCTCTAAACTTAGAGCTGTATTGTTTTTGGGTACAATCGAAGAAATATTTCTCATAAATATCGTACTTTTACGATTTTTTGTGCGATATTTTCGTGAAATTTGGCAAACGGCTACTCCGATATTGATAAAACTTTATAGGAACGTTTAAAATCACTGAAATCATATATGTTATGATTTTAGAGACATTTGAAAAAATATTTCTTATAGAAATCGTACTTTTACGATTTTTTCTCCGGTTTTTAATACGACATTTTCGTGATATTTGGGCCGATTTTGACCAAACGGGTGGGGCTACAACGTTCATATTTTACATAGACATAAAGATTATGGTGATGTAGTGCCTCTTGAAAGAAAAAGTTGAAAAAGTTGGTCAAAATTCATAGAAATAAAGGTTTTAATATAAGCCTTTTACAGGTGTTTAATGAAGAAGTAATATCTAGTAACTATAGAAAAAGTAAGAAGATTCCACATAAAAACGTAATCATTAGACAGAAATATTCCAAAAAAAGCTCATCCATCAACGCGACTAGAAAAAGCGTTCGCGAAGCGGCCTAGTTTTATCAAAACAACAGACATAATTTTTCAATCATCATCATTTTGACATTGCCAAAACTATGTTTTATTTGTTTTTTGGTTGAGCGTACCGCTCAATATAGACGTTAATTGGATGAGCGAAGCGAAGACTCGGGTGTTTTTTTTTTTTTTTTTTTGTCTGTTTGTTCGCTCTCTACCGAGAAAACGGCATATGCGATCTTGATGGAAATTTGACAGGACCTTCGAAATCTCTGAACTTAGACTTGCTACGTTTTTTGGTACAATCGAAGAAATATTTCTCATAAATATCGTACTTTAACATTTTTTTCGACTTTAAGTGCGATATTTTCGTGACATTTGGACCAATTCTGACCAAACGGGTGGGGCTACCACGTTCAAATTTCACATGGACATTAAGGTAACGGTGATGTAGTACATTTTGAAAGAAAAAGTTGAAAAAGTTAGCCAGAATCTATAGAAATAAAGCTTTTAATATAAGTTTTTTGATTTTTTGTGCGATATTTTCGTGCCATTTGGGCCAATTCTGACCAAACGGGTGGGGCTACAACGTTCATATTATACATGGACATTAAGGTTATGGTGATGTAGTACCTTTTGAAAGAAAAAACTGAAAAAGTTAGCCAGAATCCATAGAAATAAAGCTTTTAATATAAGTTTTTTACGGTTAATAAAACCAATTGACAAGAAACAAAAGAAACTTGACAACAATCACCTACAATGCGTAGGCAACAAAACAAAGCACTTGCAAAAGTAAAGATATCCCACGCAAACTAAAATGTTTAAAAAGCTCATCCATCAACGCGGCGGGACTTTAGCGTTTTCCTAGTGAAATTTATGACGTATACCGCGGACATATTCTTGATCCTGGTTTTTGGGTTGGAAGGATAATTAATGGTCCTATTTGTAACACGCACTCTTGCCTACAAACTGACATACCCATGATACGATTTTTCTTCTTCTTCCGGTACAAAGTTAGTATTATTATAAAAAAAATTAAAAAATGTGTACCGTGAGAAATATGAACGTATTTTTTTGTCCAAGTATGTTAGTTTGAAGGCAAGAGTTCGTGTTACAAATAGGAACAAAAATGAGCCTTCCAACCCAAAAATTATGAGCACGAATATAACCGGGGTATACGTCATAAATTTCACTATAAACGTCTATATTGGGCGTACCGCTCAACCGAAAAATAAATAAAAAATAGTTTTGGCAATGTCAAATGATGATAATTAATGAACTGTCTGTTATTTTGATAAAGTTATATTTAGGAAACATTTACCAAGGCCGATAGATCAATCTTAAAATAATTCCTACACGTTTGAAGCCTATTTTTCAACTTATTGGATGAGCGTAGCGAGCGTAGCGAGCGAAGCGAGCGAAGCGAAGATTCCATTCTACTACACTGGAGAAAAAAATCCGGAATGTTTTTTTTTTTTCTGTATTTTTGTCTGTTTGTCCACACGATTCCGGCTAAACCGATTCTCCGATTGCGATGAAATTTTATGGAGACCTTCGAAATCTCTGAACTTAGAACTGCCACGTTTTTGAGCGCAATCAGAAATTTTTTTCTCATGAAAATCGCAATTTTACGATTTTTTTCAATTTTTAAAAAATTTCTTCGACTTATAACACCTACATGCTTTATCCGATTGTAATGATTTTTTCGCAGAACCTTAATTTTATAAATTAATATATTCGTGTTAAATTTGAGCGCAATCGAGAAATTATTTCTTATAAAAATCGCAATTTTACGTTTTTTTTTTTTACAATTACGATTAATTAAAAACAAATTTAAAAAAAATGAAGTTAATTTGTTATAAAATTTAATTTAATTTAAAAAAAATTTAAACTTAATAATGATTTTTTTCACAGAACAACAGAAAATTCGCATAACACATGGCAGCTCAATGCACCAATTACGCTCATCCAACAACGCGGCGGGACTTAAGCGTTTTCCTAGTTATTACTTGTAGGTTTAATTTTATTTGCAACTATTGTTTTAAATGTAAACGTTTGTGCAAATTTATTCTGCCAAGCTTTGCAAGGATGCAGTCACAGGGCAAAGTGAATTTATGTTTTAAGATTGCGAAAATGTAGGAGGGTACGTAAGCTTGGCATTTCTTTTAGATCTCATTGCTTTTGATTGTGTAAGGTTTGGCTGTATTTTTACAAGTTTTTTGTTTTGTGTGAGATCTCATTACTTTTCCAATTTCTATTGCAAAAATATTTGTTAAAAAATAATAATTTTATCAAAGTCGATTTAATTGCTATGGTATTACCAATTAACAATAGAATGTAAAATAGCTAGTGGTCCAAAGAATTTCTTTTTGTACACGATGTTGGTGATCATTGTCAAGTAACTATAGTTACGTTTTTGATTATATGCTTGTAAAAGACATATTAAAATCTTTATTTGGAAGCCTTCCACTTCACTTTCCTTTCACGTTTTCTCCTTTTCTTTCAAAAGGCACTTCATCACTATAACCTTAATGTTCATGTAAAATATGAACGTTGTATTCAAAGTCAAACCCATTTGGCTAGAATCGCTGGCTAATTGAAACTGACGAATTAGTAAGTAGCCAGTAGCCAGTAGTAGCTCACATTCTTCAAGTGATTTTGAGCACGTTTCAAGTAATTTTTTTCACCAAGAAATGTTCGTACACCAACTAAATTTGGCATGTGTTGTCAGGTACCACAATCCCCTTGATTTTGATAGTGTTTGGATGAGCGAAGCGGAGACTTCAATTTCACTGACCCCCCAAAAATTTAGCTCAAGTGTTTTTTTTTTTTTTTTTTGTATTTTTTTTTTTGTTTGTTTGTTCGCTCTCTACTGGCCAAACGGCATATGCGATATTGATGAAAATTTGAGGGGACTTTCGAAATCTCCGAACTTAGAGGTGTATTGTTTTTGGGTACAATCGAAGAAATATTTCTCATGAATATCGTACTTTTACGATTTTTTTCCGATTTTGAGCGCGATATTTTCGTGACATTTGGGGCGATTCTGACCAAACGGGTGGGGCTACAACGTTCAGATTTCACATGTACATTAAGGTGATGGTGATGTATTGCTTTTTGAAAGAAAAAGTTCAAAAAGTCATTCAGAAACCATAGAATTAAGGTTTTAATATGAGGTTTTTGAGGTTTTTTAATAACAATTAACAAGTAACAATTGAAACTTGACAAAATCACCTACAATGCATTCAAAAAGCACTTGCAAAGGAAAAGTGGTCCTACGCAAACTTAAAATTTACAAAAAAGCTTATCCATCAACGCGGCGGGACGTAAGCGTTTTCCTAGTTCAGTTCACATCACGTTTCATGACGGCTGGGTGACACCTCGAAATCAACCCAACTCTGCTTGCTGTATAAGGTGCCTGAGTGTGTAGCGCACCGCGGCTTGGCTGCGGGCACCTAGATAGTCTTCGCTGTTTAAGCCCCCTAAAACTACTCGAACTTATGTCACGTCTAACTGGGCATGTAAATAGTCCCTAAATCTTGGCTGAAAAAAGAGGTCTTAGCAGATATTTTTGGGCGGGGCATTACCCCAATTTGGCAACTTCACGAAAATGTGTTAACGTCTAAAGGATTCACTTTGTGATATGTATCATTAGATGTTTAGTTTGTTGGTGAGTTTCAAATACAGTTATAGTGGTTCCAACGAAATAATGCAGATAGCTCGAAATTGTTTCCCAACACAAAAACTTTGTCAACTCTATTCACGCTAGCTCAGCGTGGATCTAGCACACGGAGAATCTCTGTGATCTAGCACAGATAATTGTTGCTGTGTTGGTAAGAGATATTTAACTTTCATGCACAAAGGCGACATTCATTTTACCGCGCATTCATACTACCCCCACCACTACAAAGCAGCTGCATTCATTCGTTGGAGCTAGTATATCAGGACATCAGGTGTAAAACAAGTACGGTTATCCAAAATGAGAACAGAGTATCAACCAGGAATATTAAATAAAATTTCGCGTAGAAACCCATTGGTAGGTGTATCGAGTTGCTAGAATTGGCCCCATTTGATGTAACACCAAGGGTCACCAAAAGCATTCGGTATCATCCTTATGTCAACTATAAATACCAGCATGTCAATCGAGGTCATGTCCTGTTTTCATCCTGGGACGTGACACGCGCAGGTGGACATACATCAAAGTGATGCATTAGCGCTTCACGCCCTAAATATAATTATTAATTACATAAAGAGTTTTTCATATTTTTATCAATTTATAGGTATTTGAAAGCGATCCAAATTCATGATACCCGGCTAAGATGGTTTTTTTAA
This sequence comes from Sweltsa coloradensis, assembly GCA_024449915.1. Classification (NCBI taxonomy): domain Eukaryota; kingdom Metazoa; phylum Arthropoda; class Insecta; order Plecoptera; family Chloroperlidae; genus Sweltsa; species Sweltsa coloradensis. Next base: position 27,044 of record JAMZAV010003127.1, read on the forward strand.
TATCCGGATTGATTGCCATGCAGGTCATCAAGAATCACATTCTATATTTCGTACCGACTGATTCGGGAGGTTACGGATTAGGGTCCACCACCGGCAACCCTGACTGAAAGCTTTTCACACGGTTTCTTTAAGAGGGTATATGCTGAGGCTAGAACGGAGGCGAGTTAAAGCGCTCAGCTTTCTGAAATTTTCGGGTAAACGGTTTAAAACACCATTATCAAATTTCACACTAACGTTTATAAAGAAAAAATCTGTGTTATCCATTATGCGTATTCCTAAATTAATTCATTGATTTTGAATTAAAATTTAGTGAAATCACAAAAATTTACTCAATTGTGGTTGGTCAACTTTGGGAATTATTCCAAGTGTACAGATTTTTTATCTCAAATTTGGCATAATAGATAACAAGGTACAAATTCATGTGACGCGCAAGTTATATTTGGTTTTATTGTAAGATAACGGTTTGGTGGGAATTTTCAGAATTGTAATCCATGTTTTGGATTTCACATTTTTTCACGTTTTGGACTAATGTTTCGCAATGGATCTTTGAGGCTTATTTTGTGCAACCAATTATGGATATCAATATAAAGTACTTATTAGCATCTATTCAAAATTTGGTAATGATATTACCAACCGTTCAACAGAAATCATCAACACCTGTTTGCGCGCATTTGAGTTGGGCGATGCAAGGGATCGAGTCCTCTAAAACAGCCATCCTACTCCTACATTCCCGTCACATATACTATATACCCTCCAAGGAGACGATGGTAATACAAGGTTCCCAGTTCCCACCGACCTGGAAAACCTGGAAAAGTCATGGAATTGAAAATATGGTACAAAATGTCAGGGAATAGTCAGGGAATTGAGAAAAAAATTAAAAAACCTGGAAAAGTCAGGGAAAATGGGAATTTATTTAAATCTAGGCTTATTCGGTTAACTCAAAAAACATATATTTTCACGGAATTTATGAAAATGTTTTCCCGACTCCTAAGTTAAAAAAATTTAAAAAATCAATCATTTGTTTTCGTTGCTAAAATAACCGTTTTTAGGAATCTAGCGGTTTGAAGGTGAAATCTAGCGGATATTTAGGAAAGCATCCACAACACAATAACACAATAACTACATTATTTTGGTATTGAATTCAACCCACAACTTTTTTCTAAAACGCACCAAACGCACTCTAAAAACCTGATTTTCAAAATTTTCGCCTGATTGTTGGGGGCGGCGCCCCAAACCCCCCGTACTTAGTCCCTATATAATACCACCGGGGTATTATATAGACCACCCGGAATGAAAAACCTGAATTCAACACTGAGTCTTTGTATGTGTGTATCTGTTAGGGGATCCCCCGTAGAAATTTTGCGGGCGGGCCCATGAAACGAAGTTCCGCCCTGATGAAGTACGGGGAAATACATTTTAGAGCGTATCGAGGGGGTACTGCGTTCCCGGCAAGCTATTTTTGGGCGTGTATCACACCTGGAATTAAGCAAAACTAGACCTGGAAAACCTGGAAAAGTCAGGGAAATTGATTCTAAAAAAAGTGGGAACCCTGTTATACCCCGGGCATAGAAAGCTTCGGTTGAATGGTTCGCCTAGGTGTCCGAACTCACACTCTTCTTGGTGTTCTGTCACCACAGCAAGTATACTACACACTATAAATCTAGATATTAATTTTTAATTAACTAATACAAAAAGGAGTTTTCTCCACACAGACAAATATAATTTCTTCCTAGTGAGTGTTCAAAGGAACACGTTATGGACCTCCAGCAGAGGACAAATTGGGCTCAATGCACCTCATCAAGAATCAAGAATTAAGAATCAAGAGAGGTTCTTGCAAATAACCCCGGACAAGTTTCACACAAGACATTACTCTTTTCGAACATCGTAATGCCTGTGTAAAACGTAGGCGGAGGCCAGTATCGTAACACAGGGACGTAGGAACGGGGGGGGATGGGGGGGGAATTTCCCCCCCCACTTGTTGGCTTGACCCCCCAGTAGGGGGGTCAAGCCAGGTATGGGTGTCATTTGCTAACATGTTGGGTGATTTTTAGGATTTTTACTACAGTCGGGCTTGCAAACAAAAAGGAAGGATTTTGTTAACATTTTTGGATGAGCGAAGCAAAGATTCCATTTCACTACACTGGAGAAAAAATCCGGAATGTTTTTTTTCTGTATTTTTGTCTGTTTGTTAACACGATTCCGGCTAAACCGCTACTCCGATTGCGATGAAATTTTATTTAGGTCTTCGAAATCTCTGAACTTAGAACTGTCACGTTTTTTAGCACAATCGAAAAATTATTTCTAATGAAAATCGTAATTTTACGATTTTGTTCGATTTTTGAAAAATTTCTTCGACTTACAACACCTACATGCTTTGTCCGATCGTAATGATTTTTTCACAAAACCTTAATTTAATGAATTGATATATTCATGTAAAATTTGGGCGTTATCAAAAAACTATTTTTACGAAAATCGCAATTTTACGACTTTTTTCGATTTTTAAAATTTCTTCGGCTTATAACACCTACATGTTTTATCCTATTGTAATGATTTTTTCACAGAACCTTAATTTTTTGAATTGATATATTCGTGTAAAATTTTTGCGCAATTGAATAATTATTTCTTATGAAAATTTCAATATTACGATTTTTTCCTTTTTTTAAATTATTTTTATTTAAATTTAATTTAATTCAAAAAAAATCTTCAACAAAGTAATGATTTTTTCACAGAACAACAGAAAATCCGCATAACACATGGCAGCTCAATGCACCAATTACGCTCATCCAACAACGCGGCGGGACTTAAGCGTTTTCCTAGTTTAGAAAGATTCAGTAAGAGACGAAATTTGCGAGACTAGACTAGCCATCTGATTTTAGACTAATATTCATTTTATTTTGTGTGCAGTGTTTTCACTCCCAAGCAGACTGTCGACCGATTTCAGTCAGGTAATCAATCTTCAATGCAATATTAGCTTCAAAATGTAATCTGTATTTATAATTAAAATTCGCCTGAAAACGTGTTTTAGGCCACCTATCAAGGGCACCTTTAAAAAAATCTCGCCTACGGCGAAGATGCCTCGCCCCGGACCCCGGTTTTACCACCCAAACTTGTGGACAGCTTTAGTGTGACCCGCCACTAAAAAAAATAATTCCTATGCCAGTGACGTAACAAGCCGGTGTTTTATTGGGGGGGGGATCAATGGCCAGCACAACTAGTGACAGGGGTATGTGAGGGAATAGTCAATGGTGTCATCCATAAATAATATATGGGTACATACGCTCTTTCCTGAGTTAAAGTTCATGATTGTGCACAATGCAGGGCCTGGGGGAGGACCCCCAGCTAATGCGGGCCCCGGGCGCACAGCCCCGGAAAATGTTTGATTCTTAAGAGTGTGATTGAATTATTTTCATGAGTTTTTCTCAAAAACCTAGTTTTAGATGTATGAAAAAATTGCAAGTTACAAAACATGTCTCAATATCCCCCAATAAATACTTCAAAAATAAAAGGTGCCAGCCCCCCCCCCCCCCCCCCGCAGTTATGCAACTGACGGTGGCCAGAGACCAGAGTCGGCCATGGTGTTGCGGCCGAGTATGGGCTAAACTGAGGAAAGTGTACTGAAGAGAAAAGAGAATCATATATACTGACACATACTTAATGTTGCTGGCAAAGTTCAAGATGTGACAGCGTAGGTAGGTGAAGTTTCTTAGAGGCGAGAGAGTTGACACAACGTGGAGAGAATCTGTGTTAACCCTCCGTCACTCGCGCGGAATTCCTTAACAGCATCCCTCGCGTGTGGTTTCTCAAACCCCAAATTATTTTGGGCTGTAATAAGTGCAGTAGGATGTTTTGGGTATTTCTTTCTTTTCTTATATGATTTGTGGAACTCCTATGTAGGTGGTTGTTACTGGGAGGACAGTGAAATAAAATGCCAATGAACCTTTTTGTATGAAATATTTTTTTATTGTATTTTTCAGATTTAAAAAATGGACATTTTCAAAATATTCAAAAAAAGGTGTCAAAATAATGCAATTTTAAGTTTTGTTTCACTTTTTAGTAATAGACATGAACCAGTTAGTAAATTGCAAGAAGAATTTTTCCAAAATTCCAAAATTTCAAAATTTAAGCCAAAATAGCATTGAGTTTCCCTATGCTGTTACTGTAACGTGATCACTCGCGCGGGGTTTTAGTAACCCCAGGTCCCCAGCCAAGTTTAGACCGGCAATGTAACGACACTAAAAGCCCTAATGATTAGAGGGTTACAAATTTTACTAACATATAGAGTGACTTGAAGGTACTGAGAATCTAGAGTCGGTAAAACAGTCCGATGCAGAGAAACAGAGTCGAATGTAGACCCTTACAAGTGCGCGACCACTCCATCTGGCCGCTTGCCCGCAAACTTCAACGGGGTGCGACTCCAAACCCCCCTCTGCGCACGCCAGCTGGAATAGTCCTCAGCAGTTGTGACAAGGCTGAAGCCATTGCCGACGTGCTTCAACAAAGTTTCACACCCAACCCTCCGGACGATAGCTCACCAGATCTTGGAAGGATTACTGCTCTCTTCGAAACAGTCTCGTGCCCACCGGTTTCCAGATGAAGATGTAATTACCCTGATTAGCTTATCAAAACTCTCAGAGCCCTTAACACCAAAAAGGCCCCTGGACCTGATGGAATCAATGCCAGACTCATCCTAAAACTCCCAGGAACCGCTGTGTCCCATCTACTGGACATCTGCACTGCCTCCATGGTACTAGGCTACTTTCCAGTGGCTTGGAAGCGGGCAAACATCATTTCTATCTCGAAACCCGGAAAGCCTCCTACCGACCCTACTAGCTATCGCCCATCAGCCTCTTAAATATATTTGCAAAGGTTTTGAACGCTCCTGCTTGTTCGACTAAAGCGCTTCACAGATTCACAGAAGATTATCCCTGCCTCCCAATTTGGCTTCACTTCTGGCGTCTCAACAGATCACCAACTTCTTCGCCTTACCAACAAAATTACTCAAGGTTTTAATTGTGGATTGCATACAGCTGTTGTTTTTCTGGATATAGCCAAAGCTTTTGATACGGTCTGGCATAACGGGCTTTTATTTAAACTGGCTAAATTCAACTGCCATCGGCACATTCTTTTCATACTAAATTCTTTTCTATCTGATAGGACATTTGAAGCCTCTTGGATGGGCACCACTTCCTCTGTGCGTCCTATCCGAGCAGGAGTTCCGCAAGGTTCTGTTCTCAGCCCCATTCTGTTTAATGTATATACCTCGGATTTGCCAGAGCTTCCCATAGAAGTTGAGACGATATGGTCCTACCCTCTTATTATTAATGTGTATTTTTAAGTGTCCTTCAGGCACAGGTCTATTTCGTAGGTTATGCACGTGAGAATTTTAAGTAATTTTAGTAACTTAAAAATAGAATTGTAGACGAGGTCAAGTGTTTTCTCAATAGCCAGAGGGGTGTCGGTATGTCTAGACTCATTACAATCAATCTCTTTTTAACATTTTGACCCTTATAAACAACCTCATTTTATTTGTTTAACTTTAGGACTTTAAAAGACTTAATAGTTTCAGTTCTCACATCGTCTTAGGGTGTTTCTAATTTAGTTAGTTGCCCATAAATATCAAACTATTTCAAGTCAGCTAGAGAGGGGAGCTCAAGGCCAAATTTGGGCGTTCTTAAAACACCCCTAAAAGATCCTAATTGGTTAATTTTGTGTATGACGTAATTTTAAATCAATACTCTGATTGGCTGTTATGAGCTGAGCTCCCCTCGCTAGCTGACTTGAAATAGTTTGATATTTATGGGCAACTAACTAAATTAGAAACACCCTAAGACGATGTGAGAACTGAAACTATTAAAGTCTTTTAAAGTCCTAAAGTTAAACAAATAAAATGAGGTTGTTTATAAGGGTCAAAATGTTAAAAAGAGATTGATTGTAATGAGTCTAGACATACCGACACCCCTCTGGCTATTGAGAAAACACTTGACCTCGTCTACAATTCTATTTTTAAGTTACTAAAATTACTTAAAATTCTCACGTGCATAACCTACGAAATAGACCTGTGCCTGAAGGACACTTAAAAATACACATTAATAATAAGAGGGTAGGACCATATCGTCTCAAAGTTGTTGTTCACCTTTTTGCCGATGATGACGCCATGGCCGCCACCTCACGATATCCACCACTGGCTGTTTCAAAACTCCAAAAGGGACTATCTATTATGTCTGTCTGGTATAGTAAATGGAGATTTGGGTTAAACCAACAAAAGACTTCAGCCACGTTCTTCACCAGGAAGCGGATCAACACAAATCACCACAAAAATCGCACATCGCACACATTGGTGTGAAATTTGAGAGCAATCAAAAAATAATTTCTTATGAAAATCGCAATTTTACGCTTTTTTCGTTAAAAAAAAAAAATTCTTTGACTTATAACATCTACATGCTTTATCCGATTGTAATGATATTTTAACAGAACCTCAATTTTATGAATTTATATATTTGGGCAAAATTTGAGCGCAATCGAAAAATAATTTCTCATGAAAATCGCAATTTTACACTTTTTTTGTTTAAAAAACATACGCTCATCCAACAACGCGCCTGAAAAAACGTTTGCGAAGCTTCCTAGTGATATTTTCACTGAACCTCAATGTTATGGATTTATATATTTGTGTAAAATTTGAGCGCAATCGAAAAATAATTTCTCATGAAAATCTCAATTTTACACTTTTTTGTTTTTAAAACATACGGTCATCCAACCACGCGCCTGAAAAAGCGTTTGCGAAGTATCCTAGTGTACGAGGTTGGGTCCTCTTAAACAGCCCTCGGACATCTCTTCACAATTTCCTATTCCACTTAGGCCTACCTAAAATTGGATGAGCGTAGCAAGCGAAGCGAAGATTCCATTTCACTACACTGGAGAAAAAAATCCGGAATCTTTTTTTCCCTTTTTTTTGTATTTTTTGGTGTTTGTCCAAAACGATTCCGGCTAAACCGCAAACTCCAATTGCGAGGGAAATTTTTTCTGGAGCCTTCGAAATCTCTGAACTTAGAACTGCCACATTTTTTAGCGCAATCGGAAAATTATTTCTTATGAAAATCGCAATTTTACGATTTTTTTCGGTTTTTTAAAAAATCTCTTCGACTTATAACACCTACATGCTTTATCCGATTTTAATGATTTTTTCACAGAACCTTAATTTTATAAATTAATATATTCGTGTGAAATTTGAGCGCAATGAAAAATTATTTCTCATGAAAATCGAAATTTTACGTCTTTTTTTCTTTTTTTAAAACACCTGCATGCTTTATCCTATTGTAATGATTTGTTCACAGAACCTTAATTTTATGAATTAATATATTCGTGTGAAATTTGAGCGCAAAAATAATCATAAAAATAAATAAAATTTAAACAATTATTTTTTTTGAATAATTAAATAAAATTATGTAGGCCTACCACTTCTATAAAACCTGCTGTTGTACCCATTTAATACATTTAGATTTAACAAATCCTACACTTTTTACTCTTTTAATCTCAATTAGAAGTTTATCAAATTCTTTTTCACCCGAGATAAAAATAGAATTTTGCAACAACAGAGCTCCTTGTATAAAATTATGTACATTCTTCACATCAGTCAGTTTTTCCTACCAAATAAATGGCATTTAGTTTATTTTTAAATTTAAAATTAAAACTAATAAAACTAAATAAATAAATTGTATTTAGACTCTACCCACTCAGTTATATTACTGATTTTCAGTGGGGGACAGTAAATCAAGGTGACCAAGCCAACCCTGCAGGCCCTGACGCAATCGACGAGTGAGCGATAAACCACCAAAGATCGATACTTTTATTACGAAATATAGAAATCAGTGGTATCCGTATGGTTTACGAATTCACCCGCGGATCAACGCAGAATCAACAAGGCTGATTCAGAACAACTCTGAATTTATTATGTTCTTCGTTGCTAGGACGGCTCCAAAGTCACCGTTTACAAACTGCTAAGACAAGAACTGATACATACAAGTCCAAATCAGAAGTTTCAAAACTTTCTGCCCTTTGGACGGCAATCGAACCCTGGACCTACTGCTTGGAACAGCTGATACGCTTACTACAAGACCAACGAGCCAACACCAATACTACCACTAATAACAAACTAATACCAATACCATTAATTTCTCCTTAATACTTAACCATTCAAAATATTTAACATCCTCCTAAGTCCTAATAATCCTATAAATATATATTATAAACATATAAATAATAATAAATATTCCCCTTTAAATAATCATTAATAATCCTCCTCCTCTTAATCGGTATTTGTATTAATTTTCCCACATTTTATAATGCAGCACAAGTCTTTATTAAGTAGATCTGCAATTTATCTAAATCATTTTTAGTAACTTTAAGCACTGGAGCAAAATATTCATAATTAGGCTTTATAATAAAATTATGCACCATATATTTTCTTGTCCAACTAGTAGGTTTGCATCCAATTCTTGTCAGATAACCTAAAGTTTCCACCTTGAGGTTTACGACTTAGGAGGACTTTTCACGCGGTGTGTGGGTGGCGACGATGCCGCGACGAACTTCGGGCAACGGTGGTGGTGAATACGTCGGGGCCTTTTTGCGTGTTGAAGACGCCATGCAGGACGATGAACCCCTCTCGTGACTCCCTCTACTCGCCTTGATTGACCGATTCTCTAGACCCTTGAATCTGCCTGCAATCAAATAATTTTCCAAAAAATATATGCATAAAACAATACCGATTGAGTAAAAATCTTGGTAAATAACGTTCCAAGATGAGTTATTCTAACTTTTTCACATAGGCCTACTCCCACATTGTGTACATTGTGGACATGAAAAGCAATGCTGCATTGATGGTCGCAAGAGAAGATCCTGGATAAATACTGAATTGAAATAAATACGATAATTTGCATGATGCATTGAAATTATTAAAACAAGTCAAAGTTTCTCATACGTTTTTTTGTTTGGCAATAACTAATTGTACCAGACCTAACATGCAAAAATGAAGATAATAAAATATTAAAATTACGAATTTACCTGTCAGTCTGAAAGTAAGGGGTGGTCTAACAAATCAACACACTTTCAAATTCAAAGCTTGGTCGTGATCTTGGGCGTTCGTCATGTTAGTTTTCGTCAATGACCACAACCAAGTAGGCCTACCCTTCACTATTCTCATTGATTTTTTCTATTCCCAGACATGCATTGCAACCATGGGCAGGTTTCTCACGAGAAAGAAAACGAACAATGTAAAACTAAGAGTACGCGCTTGTGGACTTGGCTACCTTTGGGTTTGAACGACACCATCTCACCGTTTGTCTTGAATGGCACCACAGGGCGTCAAACAGCGCCATCTCTCCCACTGGGCGGTCAGCAACGATGTGGTTCGACGGTTCTTGCAGCTATCGTTGTTGGACCGGTACGGTCTTGTCCCATCCCCCTTAAGACAATCGCTCGCCTTGTTATCGGTTTGTTTCTGGCCGTCAGCCGTCTTGTACGCACCAGGCACTGGTAGGGCAATCATTTGATTGTTTGTCCACCTTGTATATGATATTTATTTTAAATCAACATTAAACAAATCACTATGGAGGTGGTTTTCAACCCCACAAAATAGCAATACATAAATAACCCATTACGGGTTTTGGAACTGAGAAACAACACTGTTCCACCCGTTTCCCAATCCAAGTTCTCCCCAAGGTCTACACTTGGCGAGCATTGTCGGACACTCATTCATTATTATCTATCAGCTCTCACCTTGTAAGGAGCTAAAATCTACAAAGTTTCTACCGTGATGTATTAATCCCGTACAGCGGTGCAGCAGGATGATGATCACCGCAAGAAACGTGCAATGTACGGAATATGCAATTTGTGTGTGAAATATTTACCGTGCACGTTTGCAAATGCCACCTACGCTACCGACAGTTGTAGCTCAAGCTTACAGCGCGATACTCGGATCAGGGCGGTGCCACGTGCGACGTCACCGTCGGTAGCTCCTGTGTTGGAAGTGTACGCGTTTCTATATTGTCCTACCGAACACTTACACACTTAATTGTCAATATAGTTTATTTGAACATACTGCATTCTTTTTTTTATTAGATTTCTAATAGAAATTGTGAAATATTGTGTAGCAACTGAAACAATAACTAACACTTGGATGATTTATTGTGGTTAAGTGATACCCCTGGTAAACCTACTTGACGAGTGTTTTCCCCTAACACCTTTAGTTTACTGCCATCATAGGTTGACAATTTTGTCTTATAATGTTGTAATATGAGACCAGCTTTTGCTAGCTTAGTCTCAAACACTTCTCTATGGACTACTGTAACTACTGCCCCCGTGTCTACCTCCGTCAGAATTGGAATTCCTTCTATGTATCTACATTTACACTACACAAGGCAATTTTATCTTTGATGAAAAATTAGATGGGGTATACGCAATGTTATACATTTCACTATCATTTTCTGCAGAGTGGGAGAGCTACTTTCAATATCTTCCGCACACCGGAAGACTTTGCTGACATACCTGTGTTCCTGCACATTAATGCGATGTGCCCTTGTTTCTGGCACAGGTAACACTTCCAGTTGCGGGCTGGACATGCCTGTCCATGACTACGGCCGCAGCGGCAACAGCTTGGCCGGAGTCCATCTCCGGGTGGCTCTTGGTCCTTTGGGGACGAGGTCCCCTCAACTGCAGACTGGAATGATAAGGACCACATACTGAATCACAAAGTTCGCCTGTACCTTTTCACTTGAAAGTCCGCAGCCAAATAGATCCGGCATTTGTATATAAAGAGACCGAATTTGCATGCGGCTGCTAACTATCACATATTCTGTTATAGACTCGCCTTCCTCTTGCACTCGTTTGAAAAAGCGTCGCCTTTCGGCAATGACGAATCTTTTAGGTATGTAGTGCGTTTTTAAGGCCAACACTATTTCGTTGTACGTCGTGGACCCAAGCAAAACCGGTGACATCAGTTTCCAAAGCATGAGCAGGTGTGTGTCGCATTTTGTGATATCCGACTCTGATTCGGGAGGTCCCGGGACTGAAGGTTTTTCCGAGGTTTTCCTAAATGGCTTATGCGAATGCAAGGGAATGAATCCTCTTAATAACCTTCTAGTCTAGGACATGCCTATACATTGGTCCTATCCACAACATACCTACTTAGACACATATAAAGAATTGCACACTGGGCAGGCTACCAACAAAACATATTATTACATTAATTAGATAATAATATGTTTGGTATTAGGAGTGCGTGCATTAAGCAATCGCAGTCATGGAGCCTTCACGTATATATTATATTTCGGATTTGGCTGGAGGTGTGTCGGATTTTGTGATATTTGTACAATATGGTTCATATGGATGTATGGTTATTACAGTAATAAGTAATAAGTGAATGAATTGGAGCAATAAAATCATGATGAAAATATAAAAACCACGAGAAAGTAAATACAAAATGAATAATAGCATACCTTCTGCACGTCGCTCTCTCTGTCAACAACGTCGGTCCGGCCGTCCCGCCGGAGTGTTCGCAGCAGGACCTGGTAGGGCAATCATTTGATTGTTTGTCACCTTGTTTGACATTTATTTTAAATAAACAGAACTAATCACTATGGATGGTGGTTTTCAACACCACAAAATGATAAATAAACGCTTAGCTTATTTATTTATTTATTTATTTATTTATTTATTTATTTATTTATTTATTTTATTTATTTATTTATTTATTTTTTATTTATTTATTTATTTATTTATTTATTTATTTATTTATTTATTTAAATAAAACCCAACATGGGTTTTGGAACAGAACAACCAACATTGTTCCACCATTTTCCAACCCAAGTTCTCCACAATGTCAGACACATTCAATTATTATTTATCAACTCTCACCTTGTGACAGTGGCGCAGTGGGGTTCGGGCTAAAGCCCCCCCCCCAGAACCTCACAAGCACCAGCATTTAATTTATATTTAAAGCTCATCACTTTTAATATTTCTTATGAATGATACATTTTGATGAAAATATTACTGAAACAAATAAAAGAAAGAAATAAAGAAAAACACCTTGTTGCATCTTGAGTTTAGCACTGTGGTCGGTTCGCGGTATTTTTTTTCCATTTTAGAGCTGCGCTATGATTTTATGACCGCCACACGCTCGTATTAATGGCAACATTTAGACCCAACCTATAAGATTCACCCAGCACTCCTAATCCACAGCGCTGCCACTTTCAAATAGTGCATCGTTACCTCAATAGACAGCGTACAACCGTTGAGTGAATAATATACTATACTATCCAATAAAATTCCAAAATGCTTCCTATGAAGCTGGACTTTGTTATATATCGACAATCCAGAAAGCATGATTTATTAGTTTTATTAGTTTATCCCACAATATCAAGCATGATTTCTGTAAGTATGTTTTATCCCACAATATCACAGTATGCAAGTGTGCATGCATAGGCCTCCATATTTATTTATTTATATTATCTTCTCTCACCAGGATTGGTCACTGTAGGGTGCGAATTGACGTGGGGGATGGGGAAATTCTCCCCCCCCCCTCTAGTAATTTCATCCCTGGCTCTCTTTTACTGAGAGGTATCCATTCCCGCCGGGGATGGGTAATCCCCAACTCTGGATTCCCATCTCATCTCATAACATATCAACTTTATTTTATCTTGTAAAGTTAATAAATAATGCGTCAATTTAATCCCTAGCCATAAAGTGTTTTGTACATTAATAAACCTAACCAATCGACTCTTGTTATCCTTTCAAAATAATACGTAAGATTGCTTCAAAGGCCATCTCGAGGGCAATAATTTCTCAAAAAGTTTTGCCTCCGGCGTAGACCCCGTAAAGCCCACCCAAATTCACAAGTAATATACTTGGCCAATCCCCCCTCTGCCAAGCCGTCAATTCGCACCCTGTAAATGATCAGACCCCCCCCCCCCCCCCACCGGGATGAAATCCTGGGTGCGCCACTGCCTTGTGAGGAGCTAAAATCTTCAACTTAGTATCTACCGTGATGTATTAATCCCGTACAGCGGTGCAGCAGGATGATGATCACCGCAAGAAACGTGCAATGTACGGAATATGCAATTTGTGTGTGAAATATTTACCGTGCACGTTTGCAAATGCCACCTACGCTACCGACAGTTGTAGCTCAAGCTTACAGCGCGATACTCGGATCAGGGCGGTGCCACGTGCGACGTCACCGTCGGTAGCTCCTGTGTTGGAAGTGTACGCGTTTCTATATTGTCCTACCGAACACTTACACACTTAATTGTCAATATAGTTTATTTGAACAACTGCATTCTTTTTTTATTAGATTTCAATAGAAATTGTGAAATATTGTGTAGCAACTGCAACAATAACTAAACACTTGGAGGATTTATTGATGGTTAGGTTTTGATTAGAAGTTGGCCCTTACGTAATGGTTACAGCATTATGTTAAGTGAGAATAAATGAGAGCAATATCAACGAAAAGTTCGACAATACTTTTGTTGGGGTAACAAATTGTACCAGTTTGAGGGTTTAAGGGAGGGATTTTTTATAATAACTTTGCCATTAAAACAGTAGGTGAATTAAGTTTCACTTTAGTTCTTGGATTCAAACTAGTTTTTAACAATCAACATGACTTAGATACCTAAAAACAGTTTCCAATTTGGGTTGGGGTCAGTGGCTACGCCACAGGGGTGGAGGGTGGGGGCGGCTTGGCTCGACTCACCTGGGGCTTCTACTACGTTGCACACCCGGGCCAGGTGGTGCCATCCAAGGCATTTCCAGCACCGCTTGCCGTAAGCGGAGCACTGGCGGCGGCCATGTTCGTATCCACAAGCCCTGCACAGGTATACCTCGGTGGACGTTTTGTTGGCTGGTCCGCTCGTCTGTTCTCGGGGACCCTTTAACTCACCTTGTAGTGGATACAGAACACACACAAATAATAAGAAACACAGTAACACAGTATCAGGCGGTGGTCCATGAACCGCCAAACTTGAACTCGAAAATATAACAGGACAACATAACCGTTACAGTGTTCGAGCCAATGATATTTAACATCAATAGTTGGCTAGGTCCCAAGTCATTGGTCCACTGACGACGTGTCAATTAGAAGCCATTTTGAATAGGTCAGTTTGTATTGTAAAATAGGTTGTAGCGATTTGTAGCACAAATATTTTTCAAGCATGCTGTCAGGTTGACAGGCTAGCAAAAGAATTTCGGCCCAGGCGCTCATATGGGGGTATGCTTTTATTGTTATTTTTCATCTGTATTGGAATTTATTGGAAAATATAGATGGAGGGACCAAATAAAATGGAATGTTGAAGAAAGAGGGAAATCATGGGAAAGACTTAATGAAGAAAGACTCTGGGAGTATAGAAAGAAATGGAGAGAACTGGTAGAAATGCCTGTCATAGAAGACATCGAAGTAGATGAGGAGGTGTTAAGCCTGGCTAGCAAACACTGAAAGTCCACAGCCCGAGAAATTGGTGATACGTCACCCCCCGACCTGACTTATGTTGGAACCGGGTGTTTGATTATTATTATTATTATTATTATTATTATTATTATTATTATTATTATTATTATTATTATTATTATTATTATTATTATTATTATTATTATTATTATTATTATTATTATTATTATTATTATTGGAATTTCTGATCTTTTTATTTTCGTTTTATGTATTATTCATTTTAATTTAAACTATTAATATATCGAAGATAACCATCAATTGATTAGGTGTGTAGTGATAAAATGCCCGCCATAGGCTTGAAATCGAGTGTTTAAATTGTACTTGAAAGCTCAAAATTAAAATATATTATTCGCGGTTAAAAGCAAAGTGGCTGACATCTGGCGGTCAAGTGGAGAACTGCTCCAAGGCAGATACCGGGCGGCTGCATGGCGGCATTCAATGTTAAACCAATGCAATATTATAGCGTCACGGGCAACTCCAGAATGAATTTACTCGATCATGTATATTCTTTAGCAAGCAAGAAAGGTCATAAAATTAGTAATGTACAGATTTTTGTAATGCGTAATGAAACAAAAAGTCTGAATGTGTATATTATTATTCCGTGCAATACTGTGGCTATTCCTATTCCTTGAGACACATTTCTCACAACTTTCAACAGTTTCATGGATACCACCAACCGATAAACGATAAACCATAATGGTAATTATTTTTTACAATGCTGTGCTGTAGGCGGTATAGGGCCAAATCGGGCTAAAGGCCGGTTTACGATTGACGTCAACGTGGGGAGACGTGAATGGAAACGCGAATGTGGTGGAAACGGAAAGCGAGGCGTTTACGATTGACGGGAATCGGTACAACATCTGTCGGCCCTCCGCCGTCTGGATGCATGTAAAGGTACAAATATCCAGACGGCGGTGTGTCGGCCACTACGAGTTGTTTACAAGTTGCCCGGGCCTACGGTCCTAGGCTAGGCTAGGCCTAGCTTGGCGTAAATTATTAACATCAGTCACCTATCGAATTCATTTCTTCTGCCACAGACTTCCACGCATTTTCTTTGTAGTCTGTACGCCTGTATATATTCAGGCCCTTAGCATAAATAATGCGATAGCGCTGGATGGTCTCAATAAGCTTGGCGTCGTCCATCATTTTGTTGGTTATGTTTTATGACAGTTGCAGACAGATGAGCAGTGTGTTTATTTGCGCATGCGCGTAGCCCTTTTCACGTCGACGGCGCGGCAACCAAGCCGCGAAAGTTGGGACTTGACGAACTTTGGCCGCTCCGTTCTCCATTCCCGTTCCGTTCCCGTCATCATAAACGCTAAGCTGTGAATGCCATGTGTTAAATTCGCGTTCACGTCTCCATTCACGTCTCCCCACGTTGCCGTCAATCGTAAAACGGCCTTTAGAGCTATGTACCGTCACAGATAACAGAGCACGTAGTGTAGGCCTACCTATTATCTGTGGTACCGTCTTTGGGTTCAACATTCTGAACCCAAAGAATACTGTGAACCATAGTAGGCCCTATATATTATGCAAGACTCATTAATGGTATAATTGATAATTGGTATAGATATAATATGGAATTTTTGTAATTATTATTTATTATTTATAATATATGTCCATAATTATAGTTTTAAAATTTTTGCAGCGCATTGAATGTAAACTATTCGACCTTGATTTTTTATTCTTATATGCCAAGAGATTTGTACCAACTGCTGCCGTGAACAGCAAATAATTATGCGTAGACTTAATTATTTATGGGCTCATATTATTCATAATCTCAACCAAAACAACAACAAAACAATTCTAGGACTTAACTAGGCGTAATATAATTAGTTAACTATGCGTATTAATAATAGTAGGCCTATATATAAAAGTTTAGTGAAGGCCGGTGCCATCCATATAACTTATAACTTAAAATTTTAGCCGCATTGGAGGGGGGGGGGGGGGCTTTTTAAATGTGAGACAATGTTCTTAAGAGGTTTCAATGGCGTGACGAAAACACAAATTGAATAACAAATCGAGTTTGATAATCTATTCGCGAGGAACCTGCAAAAACTTACTTCCGTGGGGGCGTGGACGGTGGGGGGGGGGGGGAGAGAATAAATAATTTGAGATATAATATTATATTACATATCATATAGGCCTAAGTAAAGGCCAATAATCATAAGAAATTTTCGGTATTGCCATCAAGTTAAAATTACTGAAAATACACGTCTCCAAATTACGAGATAAAATTCCTTATTTTGCTAGTTATTTTGCAGCGGAGAGTTACAAAATATAGTGATTGTCCTACCCCATCGTACCCAACTACTGAAAGTGGAAATACTTCCAGAACTGACGCTTACAATGAAATATTATGCTTTAAAGCATGAAAAACACACTTGCTCCCTATGCAGCCCGTGTTTTTTATCTGCCTTCGGACGGCCATGTTGGTCCACGACCGGTGCTGCTACCTGGTTAGGTTTTAACCGCGAATAATAATAACATCTAAATTAAAATATGTCTAACGTCGATTTTATGAAAGGCGTTGGTATTTAAGGAAGAAATTTAAATAAAACTTCCAACGGTAATTAAACCCGGGACCACTGCTGTCCGGACAGCTGCTCTAACCAACTGAGCTTTGGCGACGAGGGCGCTTCAACCGGGCGCAATACGATGTTATGCTATCATATCCCTTATGGTGTGAATGATGGTTATATTGTTTTCTACAAAAGAATAGAATGTAGACAGCTAATTACTTGTTGTTGGAGGCCCTGGGTTCAGTCAGCGGTGATGGCACATCTTTAATATCTGTTTAAAGAAATATCATCACAAGTCTTGATCATTTGGAAGAAGCATGGCTGTTTAGGATTAGAATTTTGAATCTATTTTCCCTCCCTTCCATATCCTTACGCCGCACTGCAAATATAAACTGTGGTACAAACCAGTCCGACAACTACGTCATTAATGTCACGTGAGTTAGTTCAAGTTCGCGTCATTCGCCCTAGGCAGGCGCACCATTCACTGCCGAGCTACAGTGGTGTGTAGACCACATCGTGTGTTTACAAGTTAAAAATTATTATTAGTGGAAAAGTCAAGACAACGGAACCAACCGAGCTGTGCTGTGCCTTGACCAACAAGTGACTTTAAGGTGAGTGCGGCTTCCTAAACGACAACATTCATTCCTAAACTCTACTGCTCCTAACGCCAACCTCCGGCGACAATTTATTTTTACTCTTTTACATTTCGTATTATGTCTCCCTGCATAGACATAGTTCTGGTCCTCCGTAGGCCCGATCAGGTTCGTTAGTCTAGCATTTTGATTTAGGTTTGTTAATTTTTTGTCTTGATTCTATTCCACTCTTTTTGATAGGCGATCTAGCGCCAGGGCTATCGCTTTTGTTTTGTATTTAGTGTCCTACGTAAGTTGTCCTGTCACTTTTAACTATGGCCGAGAAAGCACTCAAAACTAAACTTGAAAATAAATTAGCCAGTCTCGATGTACGTAAACAACGAGAATTCCGTAAGCTTCAAAAGCTCTTTGACCTAACTAAGGAAATACCAGGAAACGCAGCCAAAGTAACCTTTGGTTACCTTCGAAGTGAGATTTAAACACATCGATAACATTTCCGAAGAATTCACCAAAATCCACGCAGAAATCGTTGAAACTCAATTACGTCCTGATTCTGAGACTGTTGTTGACTCGAAAGACTTAGAATCATTCGACGAGATTTATTATGAGGTAAAGGCATTTGCAGAGTCACTTAAGACTACGGAAACTGCAACATCAGCGAGGAATGCCAGGCACACCCCTCGTTTACCCAAAATAAATATTCCTACGTTTGATGGCAGCTATCAACATTGGGTGTCATTTTACGATACTTATCGCTGCTTAATCCATGACAATGAGTCACTTACGAACATAGAGCGATTCCAATACCTTATCACGTTAGTAAGCGGACCGGCTACAAGCATTGTATTGAGTCTGCCTATTACAGATGCTAATTACGTAATTGTTTGGCAAGCTCTAATAGAGAAATACCACAACAAACGAGTCCTTGCCACTAAATATCTAGACAAAATGTTTGAGTTTAAAGCACTCACGTCTGAGTCTTTATCGGGACTAAACTCATTTCTAGAAACTTTTCAAGAGTGCGTCGTAGCCCTTCGTCACCTAAACATTCCTGACTTAGGTGACTTTGTATTATTATACATAGCATTACACAACTTGGACCGACCAACTCGGAAGCTGTTTGAGATGCAATTGCAATTGACGGACATACCAAGTTATGACAGTTTGATGAAGTTTATTCAAGGTCATGTTAAAGTCCTTGAACTATGTAACATTGACAAGACTTCCTATAAGTCTCCCTCTGTGAAGCCTACGCAATCTAGCCGGCCATCACATTCATTTGATAATAAAGTTGTTCACGGTCGTTCATTCGTGGCGGCTGTTCAACCCACTACCAAATCTTGCCCGTGCTGCAAGCAACAACATTCTATCTATAAATGTCCTGAGTTTTTAGCTCTTGATCCTAGTCGACGCCACGATCGAGTGCGATCTTTACGTTTATGTTTCAATTGCTTAAAAAACACGCACATGATAACGCAATGTCCTTCAAACACGTCGTGTTTACAATGCAACTATCTTCATAACACGCTACTGCATTCTAGTAGCCAAACACAACATGACCCAAATGTTGTATCACCTTCAAGTTCTGACACAGGGAGGTCATCAACCTCGACGAGTACATCGTGCCATGCCCTCGCCACTCCGGTAGCCTCCACCCCTGTGTTGTTAGGTACAGCTGTTGTTCACTGCAAGAACAATTTTGGTTCTTACCAACCGGTAAGAGTTCTAATTGATTCAGGAGCTCAGTCGTCGTTCATCACCTCAAGTTGTGCTAAACGTCTTGGGCTGCCTGTTTCTCGCTCACCTAGTAACATTGCTGGTCTAAGTCAGACATGTGTCCAAACCACGGGAGTTGTCAGTTGTACAATCAAGCCTAGAGATTCGGATCACCCTAGGTTGATGACAGATGCTATCGTTTTGTCTACCATTACCTCGAACAATGCCTGTTATTAACATACCTCTTTCTTCCTACGCCCAATTTAAACATTTAATTTGGCTGATCCACAATTCAATCTTCCCGGACCTATTGATTTTCTTCTTGGTGCCGACTTATATCCGGAGGTCTTCATTGGTCCCAAGGTTAGTGGGTATCCTTCAGCCCTTCTTAGTATTTACGGCTGGGTCATCATGGGTAGGATGGACTCTCCTTCGAGATCGCCTTCCACTG
Organism: Sweltsa coloradensis; assembly: GCA_024449915.1. Classification (NCBI taxonomy): domain Eukaryota; kingdom Metazoa; phylum Arthropoda; class Insecta; order Plecoptera; family Chloroperlidae; genus Sweltsa; species Sweltsa coloradensis. Next base: position 46,814 of record JAMZAV010003127.1, read on the forward strand.
TCACCACGTTGCTAGCCTCAGTTGATTCTTCACTTGAGTTCAACATGAGGCGACGACGACGTGAGAAACTAGGGCGCTTCAACCGGTTAGGTCATATTGCGCCGCCTGTGAATGAAAGGAAATGAGAAGAGTGAATGCAGGTATGTTTGATGATTAGATTGTTTTCTAAGTGTATAAATAACAAAATAAATTGATGATGAAGAAAGTAATAGCAAAATAAAAGTTATGTATGTAAATGAAAATAAAGAAAAGAAAGAAATGTGTAAGATGTGAATTAAATTTTGTTAAATAGATTACTATGGATGAGAAATTTAGAAAGTTTGTCGCCGTTATCATATGATAGAAGTTCTTCATATGATGCACGGTTAAAGGTACATCACATGTGTCACATATGGGAATAACCTTTTCTCTGGTTAAGAGATATCCGTGTGTTAGGCGTGTATGGCCTATACGAATTCTAGACAATACCACCTCTTCTCTACGTGAGAGTCGAGACGTAGGTGGACGAATTTTGTTAGTCAATGTGGGCATCACACTATGCAATTTGTTATTTTGCAACACATCCCACGATGCTTGTCGCAAATCCAACAATATTTGCTTTTATCCACTCTTGACATCTGAAACGGGAACTAGATTGAAATCAACGTCGCGACGCTGGGAAGCTTCCTTAGCAGCACGATCAGCGTGTTCATTTCCCTCTATGCCCACGTGTCCAGGTATCCAGCAAAACTCTATTATATATCCCTTAGAGGTTAGTTTTTCTAAATAGAATTGGATGTCTTGTACCAAATGATGACTAGAATACATGAGTTTTATAGCTTGAAGTGAACTTAAGCTATCTGAACACAAAAGGTATTCTCCACAACGACAGCGTAGAATGTATTTAAGAGCTTCACGGATGGCGAATAACTCTGCAGTGAAAACTGAACACACGTCGCTTAGCCTGAAACGTTCACTTAAGGTGGTGCAATAAAAGGCACTTCCAACCTTGTTGTCAATTTTGGAGCCATCTGTGAATACCAAAGTAAACCTTTGATGTTCATGGCAAATCTTTCTAAAGTTAATTTTGAATACACTATCGCAAGTAGAGTTTTTATCAAAACGACAAAGGTCAAATATAATAATCGGCTCTGGTGTAAACCAGGGCGGGTTATTGCTAAATACAAAATTAAAAACTTTTGGCAGATGAAATTCTATAAGATTAAACAAAAGTTTACTTGAGGAGGTTGTGGGAAGTTGAAGAACCTCCACAAGCCAAGATAGCCGTTGACCCTGCTGACATTTATTGTGAAGAGTTGTTTACTAAATGTCATTATCGTGATAACACTGGACGGTATGTGGTTCCCTTGCCGTTTAAAGAAGATGCACCTACACTAGGCGATTCCTATCCACGGGCACTCTCTCGCTTCCAGCAACTTGAACGTCGTCTTACTCGACAACCTGAACTTCAGAAACCTTATGCAGAGTTCATGCGGGAGTATGAAGAGCTGGGACACATGGAAGAGGTGTCCTCTTCTTCTAATTTGTCGCAGTTTGTTATTCCTCATCATCCCGTTCTCAAGTTGTCAAGTTCTACCACTAAGCTACGGGTTGTATTTGACGCATCTGATAAAGCTTCATGCAACAGATCGCTCAACGATATCCTCCATACAGGACCAAAGCTTCAAGCCGATATAACAGATGTTATTCTCAAATTCCGAATGCACCCGGTTGTATTCTCGGCTGACATTTGCAAGATGTATCGGCAAATCTTTGTTTTACCAGAGCACAGGCTGTTCCAACATATTTTATGGAGGAGTTCATCTGACTCCCTCATAAAGCGTTTCGAATTGAAAACCGTTACCTACGGAGTCTCATCTGCCCCTTGGTTGGCTATAAGAACACTTCATCAGCTAGCTCGAGATGAAGGTGCAAAGTATCCGGATGCAGCAAAGATCCTTCAAGAGGACATCTATGTTGATGATTTATTGACTGGAGCAGATTCAATTGAAGAGGCGCTCTTCCTTAAAAATCAACTTATTGATCTCCTCAAGCCAGGCGGTTTCCAACTGCGGAAATGGAGCAGCAACTGCCCGGAAATTCTTGATGATGTCCCACTGATAGACAGGGAGGTTTATCTTGCATTGACTTCTCCTGACGATTCAGTTGTGAAAATTCTAGGCATCCACTGGGATGCACAGGCGGACGCATTTTCATACAACGTTTCTATGAAAAATGACGTTCACACCAAACGAGCATTACTGTCCGTACTCGCACGCATCTATGATCCACTGGGTTGGGTCACACCAGCAGTCTTCACTGCCAAATGCATTATCCAAAAATTGTGGTCCCTTGGGCTCGGTTGGGACGATCCTATACCTCAAGCGATTCACGACCAGTGGATGGTGTTTGCAAACCAACTCGACGAATTAGCAAAACTAAGAATCGAACGTTTCATATTTTCGTCCACGAACGTAAAAGCCAACCTAGTTGGATTCTGCGATGCCTCGGAACAAGGTTACTCTGCAGTGATCTACCTTCACACATGTGATTCTCATTTCAACACTAATGTAAGCTTGCTAATGGGAAAATCAAAGGTAGCGCCATTGAAAACTCTTTCAATTCCTCGCCTGGAATTGTGCGGAGCCGTGCTCCTCTCAAAATTGTTGCAGTATGCCATGCCCATACTCAGCATCAAGATTAATTGTATCGGTATCTATGCTTTCTGCGATTCGGCCACAGTCTTGGCGTGGCTTCGTACGCCCCCATTTAAGCTGAAACCATTCGTGTCTAACCGTGTCGTCCAGATCCTTGAGGCAACCGAGCCGTCAATATGGAATTATGTTTCAACACATCATAACCCAGCTGACTGCGCCAGCAGAGGGCTAACTCCAAAACAGCTACTCACTCATCCCTTGTGGTGGGGGGGTCCAATATGGTTGTCGTCCCAACAAGAAGAATGGCCCATTGCAACTGTACCATGCCTACAGCCTTGCGACATTCCCGAAGTCAAAACTTCATTCAACATGTTGGTAACGACGAATGCACCCATTGCGTCCGATGTTTTGGAGAGATTCTCCACTCTGACTAACCTCCAGCGCGTTACAGCTTGGTGTTTAAGATTTGCAAGGAACGCACAATCATCAGTTAGTTTGCGTTTGCACGGAACGTTGACACTAACCGAGCTGCGCAAAGCATCCCAACTATGGATTAAACAAGTTCAGCAAGATCATTTCGGCAAAGATTTCCAGTTGTTAGCAAAGAAGTTACCGTGCTCTCCTTCTTTGCAGCGATTAAATCCCTTCATCGATCCATCAGGTTTGATTCGAGTAGGAGGTCGACTGCGGAATGCATCTTTACCATACAAATCCCGTCATCCCTTGCTGCTGCCGTGGAAGAACCATTTGACAAACCTCATAATCGACCATTACCATCGCTCATACCTGCATATCGGACCACGAGCTTTGCAAAGTGTGTTACAACGCCACTTCTGGGTACTTGCAGCTCGCCGAGTTATTCGCTCAAGACTATCAAAGTGTGTCATATGCCACAAGATCCTCCCACTCCCAACCTCTGATGGGAGATCTTCCAGCTTCGAGAGTGGAACAAGGACGTCCATTTTTGAACGTGGGAGTTGATTTTGCTGGCCCATTTGGCATTAAAGAGAGTAAGAGAAGGAATGCTAAGATATCCAAGGCCTACATGTGTCTCTTTGTTTGCATGGCAACGAAGGCAGTGCATTTAGAAGTTGTTTCTGACTTATCAACTCCTGCTTTTCTTGCTGCTCTGGACCGATTTGTCGCTAGACGTGGGTTATGCACTGCCATATACTCGGACTGCGGCACTAACTTTGTCGGAGCCAATAGATATTTGCTGGGAATATCTAAATATCTGCATGACGAATCAAAACAGATCACTAACGCAACTGCTGCTAGAGGCATCCTATGGCACTTCAACCCCCCTTCCGCGCCTCACTTTGGTGGGTTATGGGAGGCTGGAGTACGCTCAGTGAAGTATCACTTGCGCCGTTAGTAGGTGAACAAGCTCTTACGTTCAAAGAGCTCACAACTTTGCTTTGCAAAATAGAACCTATTCTAAATTCGAGGCCCTTGTTTGATCTGTCACCGGATGCCAATGAGTTCAATACGCTGACTCCGGGTCATTTTCTCATCGGAGCTCCACTAGTTTCGCTTCCAGAAGAAATTGTTGATGATATTCCATTGAATAGACTGTCTCGTTGGCAACTGATCCAGAAAGCGTCCCAACAATTTTGGAACAAATGGAAGACAGAATATCTGCATACTCTGCAACAACGTCAGAAATGGTCCTTGTCCAAACCAAATTTGAAACCTAACGATCTCGTCATCATCAATGACGGGAAATCTCCACCATTGAAATGGAAACTGGGGCGAGTAATTGAGGTCCATCCTGGATCGGACCAAGTAGTACGAGTCGCCACCGTTCGCACATCTCAGGGAACAGTTACTCGACCGGTAGTGAAGCTATGTCCACTACCAGCCGTAGAGTGAACCCAGCCCTTGAGACGTTGTTATTCTTCTTTTATATTTTCGAAATAGACTTACCTTGGTTAGAAATCTTATCTTTCTTCCATTATTTTTTTTGGAGCTAGAAACCTCACTTTGGTTTCGGTGGGGGGTATGTTTAGGATTAGAATTTTGAATCTATTTTCCCTCCCTTCCATATCCTTACGCCGCACTGCAAATATAAACTGTAGTACAAACCAGTCCGACAACTACGTCATTAATGTCATGCGAGTTAGTTCAAGTTCGCGTCATTCGCCCTAGGCAGGCGCCCCATTCACTGCCGAGCTACAGTGGTGTGTAGACCACATCGTGTGTTTACAAGTTAAATATTATTATTAGTGGAAAAGTCAAGACAACGGAACCAACCAAGCCGAGCTGTGCTGTGCCTTGACCAACAAGTGACTTTAAGGTGAGTGCGGCTTCCTAAACAACAACATTCATTCCTAAACTCTACTGCTCCTAACGCCAACCTCCGGCGACAATTTATTTTTACTCTTTTACATTTCGTATTATGTCTCCCTGCATAGACAATGGCCATTATCTACTCTAGAAACATGGCGACCTAAATGACATCTACTACAACAAATACTCGAGGAGACGTCTACTAAAGAACATGTCTACAAAATATATGCAAGACGCTCTTGAAGTGCCGCTGGTGTGTGTTGTGGGACGACCTCCTGCGTCTCAAGATTGAGTGTTTAGATTATGTACCAGGTCATGATATATTACCTTCATCTCTAACATTTGCCAGCTTGAACTTAGATCCTGTCCCAAAATTATAAAATATTTTAATTGATATATTATATTACATCATTGCTAGAGGTGATCTAAGGAGCATTTTCGAACTGACTTTTTGTCAATCTGGTTCTCAAATTTGTCATTTTGGACTGTTTCAAAATCACAAAATTTCGTCCGTTTCAAATCTTGCCGATGTCGACCTATACACTTAATGCACCTCTTAAGAACAGCCAAGTATAAGGGGCCTACCTATATTTAATTCAATATAACGAGAAACTTACCAAGCGAAACAGCGTGGGTCGGACTAGGCGCCTCACATTGTTTGAAGATTTCCTGTGCGGGCGGCGCTGTCGGTGGCTCCAGGGCCTGGTGAGTGGAATGGGGCCCTTGACTTAACGCGACCACTTGACGTGGGTCAGGTCTCTGCAAGTGAAGTGCAACCAAACACACGGATTAGTTACAACTAGTAGGGCTTACACAGAACAAGGGTTCGCCGGCAATTACCGTGCAGGCTACAACTGATAGTAGCAGTAAGGCACATCTAGGGTCTGCTGACTTGAGGCTAGTTGTGCAAATGTATGCAGAAGCAAATATAACACTCACAACCTCACTAGATTATCTCGTCTCCCCCACCTCCCACCCCTTTCAAATTTAAGTTCTTACACCTGTCTAGGTACTGCTTGTTTAATCTGAGGTCTTACAATTACTACAACCGTCAGTAGTAATTACTTTTGGGAGTACAAAAAGTTGAAAGTTATTTTATTGTAAAACAATTTTTACAATAGGCTACATTTTTTTATAGCCGACAGTGTGTGGTTAATGCGAATGCAAGGGAACGACTCCTCTTAATAACCCTCCAGTCTAGGACATGCCTATACAATGGTCCTATCCACAACATACCTAGCTAGACGTACATGAAAAGGGGCATGAATTAAACCCTGTGGGCAGGATACCAACAAAAAATATTATTACATTATTTAGATAATAATAATATGTTTGGTAGTAGTGCGTGCATTATGCACGTCTATGTTATATTTCGGATTTGGCAGGTGTGTCGGATTTTGTGATATTTGTACACTATGGTTAACATATGGATGTATGGTTATTACAGTAATAAGTAATAAGTGAATGATTTGGAGCAATAAAATTATGATGAAAAATATAAAAAAACACTAGAAAGTATATAAAATGAATAATATGCATACCTACTAGAGAATTAACAAAGTAACGTTTTGTAAGCTCCACAAATTGATATAGGCTTATGGATCTCATGACGGTATTTTGACGAACACATTAATTTGGGGGCGCTGAATAGCGCCGAATGGAATAATGTCGAATCAATCGTGTGAAGTGTACGAACCACAATACGTATGGGTACGGAGCTTCAAAGGTTAAGAGCAACTTCCTAAGTACAGTAAACTAAACACACAATCGATGCCGCGTTATAGGTAGCCGAATCTCCTGATGGATCCAGCGACATTGCTACGTCATCTAAGGAGCAATGTTCTAAAGTCTACTAGGTGAGTTGCACAGTCCTTGCCTAAGGCAAGCTAGTCGTGCTGTGTAAGAGACCGACTTTCAATATTCTTACCTGCGATGGTTTATGTGTCCTCCTCCAGACACATCGCCTGCTCGGTGTAGATAGGATCGGACTCTCCACTCTTGTGGCGTCTGGCCTGTCGATGTCTCTTTCCTTGTCCTTCTCCATTTTTGCGGCGTCTGGCCTGTCGATGTCTCTTTCCTTGTCCTTCTCCACTTTAGCGGCGTCTGGCCTGTCGATGTCTCTTTCCTTGTCCTTCTCAACTTTAGCGGCGTCTGGCCTGTCGATGTCTCTTTTCTTGTCCTTCTCAACTTTAGCGTCGTCTGGCCTGTCGATGTCATCTTCCTTTTCCCTACATCCCGAGAAACACGTTCCCATGTCGATGTGCGAGGGTGCTGGTTGCTGAAACAACAAAATGAACATTGTTTGTGAATATACTAGCCCTAAGTGAAATACATGTGATCAAGGTGCATCGCCTTAGTTTGATGGGTAACATGGGCCCAAGTAACACTCTGTTACTTATCCGAGTGAAAGGAAACTGATGGTTTTGTGCACAATAAAAATTTAAATAATCTCGATTTCCTGTGGGCTCTCCATCTCGGCCGGTATTGACACTTTGAAACTACATGGACCTTCATTGGAACCAAAATGTTAACAACAGTCGATCCACAAACCCCGATAATTATTATTCAGGATATTTATTATTGTAATACTTTAATGTTTGTAGCACGTCGTGACACAACACTTTCGTTGCACTTACTGTCAATGGTTTATTGAGTCGAGAACATTGTCGTATAACACAATGGTTTTGCTTGCAAATGTATAATTATGTAATAGTTATCAGCAACACGGTATACTCCACAAGTGCAATATGATAACACACAATAATTAAAAATATATATTTACATGATCATTCAATGAAATATATATTGCAAGCGTATGCCAAATAGCAGCAGGTGTCATTTAAAATAAAACAGTATAAAGGTACAGTCGCTTCGTAGAGTCAGTAACGAACCTTCCACGGGCGAGGGAGGTCGCAGCTAGAGCTAGCGCGACGATGTCTAGTGTTATACCGTGTGTTATGTTCATAGTGTTCGTGCAGCTAGGTCTAGTGCGACGATAAGTGATAGACAGTGTGCTATTGTAGTAGCGTGCGTGTAACAAGGTTTATCGGGACGATATACTGAATAATACGACATTGCTATGGTGCTTACTGGACTGTGCTATGTAAGTATGCGTGCAGCTAGGGTTATCGCGAGTCGCGACAGTTTTTAGTGTTATATCGTGTGAGATTGTCGTTGTATGTGAAGCTAGGGTTATAGTGACGATCTAAAACATTGATGATTTCTGTTTCTTAAAGTCTCATATTAATGCACTAAGGCTATTCGGGACGATGAGTGGTGATAGATGACGATGGAGGACGGTTACTAAAACATCATAATGTGTATGCGGGATACGAACCCACGTCCTCGTAGTGCCATACGCTTGAGACCAGCGCCCTCATCACATGTGCCACCGCGGACGGCATTATAGACTGGTTGGGAATGTAATGTGCTATGGAAATGGACTTGACAATGATCGATTGACTTCAAAAGGTAAGTTTAATTAAAAAGGTGTTGGATGGAGGGGGTGGGGGGTAGATTTTAGAGCTTGTAACAAGACATGACACCGTGTGTGCAACGGGGGGAAGAGAAGAGGGTGGGAGGGGAGGATTGGCTTGGTTCTCTCTGTTATTGGATGAGCGAAGCGAAGACTTCAATTTCACTGACCCCCAAAAAACTTAGCTCGGGTGTTTTTTTTTTTTTTTGTTTTGTTTTTTTTTTTTCTGTTTGTTTACTCTCTTCCAGGCAAACGGCATATCCGATCTTGATGAAAATTGAAAAAGACCTTCGAAATCTCCAAACTGAGAGGTGTATTGTTTTTGGGTACAATCGAAGAAATATTTTTCATGAATATCGTACTTTTACGATTTTTTTCGATTTTTAGTGCGATATTTTCGTGACATTTGGGCCGATTCTGAGCAAACGGGTGGTGCTACAACGTTCATATTTCATATGGACATAAAAGTTATGGTGATATATTGACGTTATCAAGAGAAAGTTGAAAAAGTTATCCAAAATCTATAGAAATAAAGGTTTTAATATGAGTTTTTTAAGTTTTTTTTTAAACTTGTAATCTATACATTTTGGATAACTTTTTTGACTTTTTCTTTCAAACATCAATACATCACCATTACCTTAATGTTCATGTGAAATATGAACGTTGTAGCCCCACCCGTTTGGTCAGAATCGGCCCAAAGAGCACGAAAATATAACTAGATTTTAGACCTAACTCACAGCCTTGTTACAAACAATCAATGATCCAACAGACCTAATGGTTGCTTTGTAGATCTATGGGCCGTGATTATGTTGTTGATATTTTCAACAATGAATAAAAACTTGCCACCATTTTGGTCGGCTACATAACTTACATAAAATATTTGCTCTCACTATAAATTGAATTAACTGTTAATATTTAACTGTTCATCAAGTTATGTAAAAACATCCATATCTGGTGATGTTCTTTTAGTGACTCATGTATTTACTTTTAACGTTATTGTCTGCATTTACATATATTTGTGTGATTTATTTTGTCATTGATTAACCTGTGTTATTTCTGCAGGCCTAGGCCTAAAGATTATCCACTACGTTGTCGTACACGTGCGTACCGTCCATAGGCCTAATCCTTAACCCTGACATTCCCTGTCCGCCTTTATCTGGTTTTGTCCAGCAATGGTCTTTACCATACCCTCCCTTCCCGCCTTTGTCTGGTTCTGTTCAGCACTGGTCTTTACCATACCCTTCCTTCCCGCCTTTGTCTGGTTTTGTCCAGCACGGGTCACTGGTGCCATATTTATCCTTAACCCTTTACCCTCCCTGCCCGATTGTTGTTGTTTCTGTCAAATTAAATCAAACTGACACGAGTATTTCCCCGTACCATTACTTGTCTACATTATAAATATGCCACGTCGGCGTAAACAGTCTGATGAGACTAAGCGACGTAATGTTGCTAAGCTAATGGAAGAGAAGAGAAAGGCTGAAAGTACTAACGACCTTCAAGTCAGACTCGCAGACAGTGCTTCTCGGATGTTGGCGATCCGAAGTAGTGAAAATGAAGAGGCCTATGTTCAGCAATGTCTTCAAGACCAGCAACGTAAGACAAAAACAAGAGAAAAAAAACCCAATACAGAAGCTACATTGAGAAGAGACTCGGAATTAAAGAGAACTAGGACTCGCCTTGAACACGAATCAAATTCTGAAGGCGTAAAAAGGAAACGTTTGTGTTTGGAAAGAAGCTCACTGGCTCGATTGAACGAATCATTACAAGAAACAATTACTAGAAGAGCCATTAGTTCTCAAAGAGTGACGGTTGTCAGAGAAATGTAAACTTCCTCTGAAACTGTGCAACGAAGAGCGTTGAGTTTACAGAGGGTCACTCAATCTTACTTAATAGAAACTCCGTCTCAAACTGCTCAACGAAGAGCGTTGAGTTTGCAGAGAGTTACTCAATCTAACTAAATAGAAACTCCGTCTCAAACTGCTCAACGAAGAGCGTTGAGTTTGCAGAGAGTTACTCAATCTAACTAAATATAAACTCCGTCTCAAACTGCTCAACGAAGAGCGTTGAGTTTGCAGAGAGTTACTCAATCTAACTGAATAGAAACTCCCTTTCAAACAGCTCAACGGAGAGCGTGGAGTTTACAAAGAGTGACGCAATCTAACCAAATAGAAACTCCCTCTCAAACATGCGCAACGGAGAGCGTTGAGTTTGCCTTGGCCATTGAATTTTGTTCATGGCCAAGAATTTTTTTTATGATTTCGAGTTTAAAAATTTTACTTTTTTACCACAAAAATCGTTGGCTTGGCGCTCGTCAACAGGCGAAATGATCTTACTTATTTTCAAAGCGAAACTAGCGAGAAAGAATAAAAAGCTTGGCTCAATTTTTATATCTCACGTAGCATTCACAGCCGAAGACTTTTGAAGGAGAGCTTGGCTGCCGTTTTTTTTTTTACAAATTTTTGTATTTGGTTTGATATTCTTTACTCCTATACCTACCTCTACCTACTTATAATTAATATTAAACCCAAACCACAAATTATATTCATTAATTCATAATATTTCAGGAGGCGCAACATAACATTCCCGGTTGAAGCGCCCTAGTATCTAATGATGTCGTAAAACAGGAATATGAGTTGTATAGATTCCAATATAAACTCAAAGTCCATTTGAGGATGACGACTATGACGCGGCTCACTCGTGGCTGGTTATGACCAGCATGGTCCCCGTCTGGGCCTGGGGTAGAGCACGGCTCTGCAAATCGTACAAGGCGATTCAAGAGATAAAGTCTAATCAGCCAGAAACTAGAGGCTTACTCTAGCGGTCGTCGTCGGGGACCCATTCCCCTTCCCTTGACGACCCCCCGGCGACGATGACAATGACACAACGAACGATGACAAAGACGATGACGACCGCGACGTGAGAAACCCCCCGTCCTCCCCTTACCCGTGGCTGGTTCTGACCAGCATGGGCCCCTCCTCCCCACCCCCCTTACAGTGTTGTGCCGTTATCTAGATAATGTTATCTAGATAATCATCTAGATAACATTGTGTCATCTATTATCTTATCAAGATAACAAGATTTCAAAGTATCTATTATCTTATCTCAGATAATATTTCTGGTTATCTATTATCTGAATCTTCACATTAGATAACAGATACAAAAAATCAGAATCACTATCAATAAATGCTAACACGTCGTCTAAAATAGTGTTTGTTTTTTGTCATGATTTTCAATGGGAAGATTTAGATTGGCCAAAACCTAGATCGCAATTCAATCTGTTAGCTTTTTCACATGTGGTTTTTATAAGCAAAGAATGACCATTGTTTTCAATTGGGGCTTCGCGAACGCTTTTTTTAGTCGCATTGATAGATGAGCTTTTTGTGAGTTTTACTATGCGTGGGATAACAATAGAATACAAAATATCTCGAGGCCAAAAGACTTGCTTCTGTAAGCATTGTAGGTGATTATTGTCAAGTTTCTATAGTTAAACATTTGATATTACTTGTTAATTATACACCTATAAAAGGCTTTTATTAAAACCTTTATTTCTATGAATTTTGGCAAATTTTTAACTTTTTCTTTCAAAAGGCAGTACATCACTATAATCTTAAGGTATGTAAAATATGAACGTTGCAGCCCAATCCGTTTGGTCAGAATCGTCCCAAACATCACGAAAATATCGTGTTAAAAATCTGGGAAAAATCGTAAAAGTACAATTTCTATGTGAAATGTTTCTTTAAATGTCCCTTACATCATTATATATATAATTGTAAGGATTTCAAACGTTCCAATAAAGTTTCATCAAGATCGGAGTAGCTGCTTTGCCCGGTCGCGAGCCAAATATCACGAAAATATCGCAATAAAAAATCGAAAAAAATCGTAGAAGAACAATTCATGAGAAATCTTTCATCGATTGTACCAAAAAACGGGGAAAGCCAAAGTTCAGAGATTTCAAAGGTTCCCTCCAATTTTCATCAAGATCGCATATATGCCGTTGGCCCGGTAGAGAACGAACAAACAGACAGAAAAACAAACAAAAAAACACCCGAGCTAATTTTTTGGGGGGTCAGTGAAATTATTGGTCTTCGCTTCGCTTATCCAAAAAGTTTGTCTTCCCCTTTGCAATGTCTTCGTTTAACTTGACCAGGGAAAAGGTTATTTTTTATTTGAACTTTTAAAATAACTTAATACGAACGTAAGCTTAGATTGTATTATTTTAGATAAACTTGAACTTTTCAAAATTTCGCCTACAAGCTAACAAACATGAACTTTCTGAAAGTTCAATATCGTTAATATTTGAATAGCAAACTTAGCTTTAAAAAGGCTCATTTAAAAAAATAATATCCCAAACATTTCAGTCAAACTATCCTTCCCTGTTCCCATTGATTAAAGAAGGCATGACCTAGACTAGAACCCTGAAACGTACGGAAAATTGAATTGGGTCTTAAAGCCGATTTTTTTTTGTAAAAGTATCTATTATCTATTATCTAGATACATTGCCAGTATATGTATCTATATCTAGATACAATTCATGTGCATTATCTATTATCTGTATCAAGATAATTTTTAAGGAAGATTATCTTATCTTTATCTAGATATATTTTTGGTTATCTGGCACAACACTGCCCCCTTAGACTAGAGTGGTGCATTATGACCTAACGGTTGACGCGTCCTTAATCCAAATAAACAAAAAATTGACCAGCATGGGACTCTCCTCCCCACATCCCCTAGGCTTTAGGGGCACATTATCAACTAACGGTTAATGCATCTTTAAACTCAACAAATCAAAATTATGCAGGAATTATCCATGTTGAGTTCAATAATCAATACGAAAATAGAATAACATAAAATATTGCACAAGAGACAAAATAAACTTAATGATTTTTCAAGACTTTTTAGTGTTTGTATGAGAATGTACTCTTTGTAATCCATAACAGTAAAAATTGTTCCGAAGATGTGACTGTGTATCAAATATGATACCTTGCTTATAGCCTACACATTTTGATCTCTCTCTTAATCATTATTATTATTGTATCTCGCCAAATTTTCTAAATTTCACATACACTACATAAATACAAACTATAATGAAGTTGAATTCATATTGAATGATAAGTAACAGAAAATAATTGCGCACTATTTTGTTGTGTGGCGCACCACAAACAGGTTATTCGGCACAATCGCGTAGGAGAATGATGTTCAGTATTTAACTGGCGGTGGATAATGCATTGTTGATGAAACAACATCCAACGCCATCTTTGTCTGTGTAAAGGTGGATTCATGACATTGCGTTGCGATGCGATGCGATGCGATGCGTTGCGTTGCGATTTTCTTGGACCAATCAGGCACCAGCTACGTGTGATATCGCAACTCATCGCAAAATTTGGTCAACTTTCAACGCACGCAAGTCAAGGCTTCCTATTTCATATTTTGACATGATTATCTAATTCGCAGTGCAAGCCGGCTCCTGACATAAACACAAGCATATTATTAACTATCTCAAACTTATAATAATAGTATGGGTAAAAGAAACCTACCCATATTAAGAGCCTAGCTCTTAGAGACCTGAGCGTATCTATTGTGTATTAAATTTGACAATTATAAACCCATTCCTACTCGGTTGGGAATAACACACACTTCTCTTTTGTGCTGTCACTATGAAGGAAACAATGGCCTGCGATTTAACTAACAACAATCAGGGTCCACTAGATACTTATGCTAAGCTAGCTGTAAGGTATCTAGTGGACCCTGACAACAACATAAAATAATAAAACAGCCCCGACACAAAGTGTGCACAGGCAGTGGATGCGTTTTTTCTCCGCAAGGTCGTGAACTACATGCAGAACAAAGCAATATCTCGCAAAATCGCAACGCAACGCATCGCATCGCATCGCATCGCATCGCATCGCATCGCATCGCATCGCATCGCAACGCATCGCATCGCATCGCATCGCATCGCATCGCAATGTAATGAATCCACCTTAAATCGCATTTCCCACTTTCCAAGTCATGTTTCATTTCTCTGGACTAAATAACATTTCATTTTGTAATTCGAAAAGAAGATTTAATCAATATTAGTATTGGTTACAAACGAAGAAGTTCTGTCTACGTTTGGATGTGGTTTGTTGGGCGTGATTTCTTAGAGATAAGTAAAACATCATTGATTTGGTCATCGGTGTAGTCGTCTAGACCTAGGGCCTTGGCTGGTTGGTTTTATCATCTGCCGACAATAGGCCCATTCAGCAAACCATACTTGGGTTTAACAGTGTTGTACTTTTATCTAGAAACTCCAGGGATTTCAAAACCCAAACACCAACATCTTACCCACGCTTATCTCTTTGGCAGGGACAAGATTGTCTAGGTGTGACACAATATGTGACGTTATGTCTTGCGAATCCAACTCCAGCTTAGTCAACCATATGAGAAACTGTTTTCTTACGACCACAGTGACCAACATATTACATTTTAACAATAAAGTACCACGATGTGAGAACCCCCCCCCTCCTACCTCCCATTACCCGTGGCTTTTTCTGACTAGACGAGATTTTCTTCCCCATATCCTCTAGACTTCTGTGGCGCATTATCACCTAACGGTGAACGCGTCCTCAATCCAAATAAAAGAACCGATCATTTGAAGAAGTCGCACTGACAAACTTACTAAATTACTCATCTAAAGTAATTTGTTTAACAAAATTAAGTTCACATCAAACGTACTTCATCATTCGTTCCACGCATAAATATTTTTTATGTTGTCATCACTTTCATCTCTATATTTTTTGTTCTTTTATAAACTATTCATACAATGCTACCATTTTATTTTATTTTTAATTATTTATTCATTTAACGTCTATCCTATTCAGTTATAAAAACGGAATGACAAAGGAGGACAACTAACACACCACAACGTCAAACAACATCAAACTCACCATATAATCATTTAATTTACTTATAATATCACATTGGCACAATCACAATATGACCGAACCGGTTGAAGCGCCCTAGATTCTCACGTCAACGGTAAGACAATTTCCTTCAAGTAATTCACTGCTTCATAACCCTTACACTGGAGCTCTCCCGAGAGGATTGTGGTTCATTCTGCGTTGAGATGATCTCTGAAGACCTAATCAATTTCTCTATGAAGACTCAAGTTCCAGGACGATAGTATCTGTAAGCCCAGTGTAAAGCGCACGTTCTGAAACTGCTGTGTGAAATGGAACGTAACATTCGAATTGTCCACACACGTCTGACTCACGGATATCTCCTAACAAGAGAAGAGGTTGCTGATAGATGCGACACACGTGGTGCTTTGCGCATGCTATTTGACCTCTCACAATCATACGAAGGACTTTTAATGTAGAATGGCGACAAACTTGCAAATATTTTTTACTGAATGTCCGAATTGTTAAGCCAATTTTAATTTACATCCAAAATATTGAATTCGACAATAAAATTATATCCATTTCAAGACTGTTCTTCTTAAAATCTTGTTCATCCATTTCAAACCCTTCTCAGCCTAGGCCCGGGGTAGAGTTGGCCCAGAAATTGACTCTGCTAATCGTACAAGGCGATTCAAGAGAAAAAGTCCACCTCGCAAACATCAGCTAATATGAAGGGTAGTATTTTACTCACCGAAAATAGAGGCAAGCTCTGGAAATCGTCGTCGGGTACCTTGCCCCCTTCCCTTGTTGACCCCGAACGCCGATGACGACAATGACACCATGAACCATGACAAAGACGATGACGACCGCGGCGTGAGAACCCTCTTTCCTCCCCTTACCCGTGGCTGGTTCTGGCCAGCATGTGCCCGTCCTCCCCATATCCTCTAGGTTTGAATGGTGCATTTTGACCAAATGGTTGACGCGCCCCTAATCGAATCAAACGATTTATAAAAAATATCATCTGTATTGTTTTTTAAAAAATAAAGAACCTACGTAGACCTCAACACAATATAATCATCAAACACTTTATATACTCATTTCATAATCTTGCAACATCACAGGCGGCGCAATATGACCTAATCGGTTGAAGCGCCCAATTTCCTCGCCCGCTTCTTGCTACGTTAGAATCCCCCCTTCCCCCCAACCCGTGGCTTGTTCTGACTAGCATGGGCTCCTCTTACCCATACCCCTAGGCTAGAGCAGCGTATTATAACCTTACGGGTGACGCGCCCTTATCCAAATAAACCAAACCAAATCATCAAGGTAAAGGCATAAAATTAAATGCATCTTTTAATTAATCTTATCATTTCCAATTCTACTAATTACCGGAACTCCTCTTAAAAAACTTAAAAACTAAGTTACTTTAAAAGTTCAAATTTAAAAAAAATTACCTGCGGCACAATTGTGAAGGACATGCCCCCCCCCCCCCCTTTAGATATATATTCCTGCGTTTACGCCACTGTGTGCGTGTCATGAGATTCGAACCCCCCGATCACTTGGGTGTACGCCACTGCTAGTGAGAGTATCGCATCCGCCTGTGCAGTGTGCATTCTACCGGGCAGAGTGCAGCACATGACTCACTGATGCACCGGCAATCTGACAAGTATAGGCTTCGTAGAGTCAGTAACGAACCTTCCACGGGCGAGGGAGGTCGCAGCTAGAGCTAGCGCGACGATGTCTAGTGTTATACCGTGTGTTATGTTCATAGTGTTCGTGCAGCTAGGTCTAGTGCGACGATAAGTGATAGACAGTGTGCTATTGTAGAAGCGTGCGTGTAACAAGGTTTATCGGGACGATATACTGAATAATACGACATTGCTATGGTGCTTACTGGACTGTGCTATGTTAGTATGCGTGCAGCTAGGGTTATCGCGAGTCGCGACAGTTTTTAGTGTTATATCGTGTGAGATTGTCGTTGTATGTGAAGCTAGGGTTATAGTGACGATTTATACATTGATGATTTCTGTTTCTTAAAGTCTCATATTAATGCACTAAGGCTATTCGGGACGATGAGTGGTGATAGATGACGATGGTGGAGGACGATTACTAAAACATCATAATGTGTATGCGGGATACGAACCCACGTCCTCGTAGTGCCATACGCTTGAGACCAGCGCCCTAATCACATGTGGCACCGCGGACGGCATTATATACTGGTTGGGAATGTAATGTGTGCTATGGAAATGGACTTGACAATGATCGATGGACTTCAAAAGGTAAGTTTCATTAATAAGGTGTTGGAGGGAGGGGGGGGGTGGGGGGTGGTGAAGATTTTGGAGCTTTGTGCAATAAATGAAACCGTGTGAGTGCTTTAGTGGTGGGTGGAGGGTTGGGGGGGGGGGAGCTTATTTTCTAGCTTATCACAATACATGAAAAAAAGTAAGTATACAAATCCGTATTTAGAGTCTTTCCTCTCAGTCACATAACTGGTTTCAGTGGGGGACAGTAAACCAAAGCGACCAAGCCAACCCTGTAGGCCCCGACGCAATCGACGAGTGAGCGATAAACAACCACAGATCGATATTTTTAAAAGGAAATATAGAATCAGTGGTTTAAACTGTGCGAACACCCACTGGTCAACGCTAGAATCAACAATGCCGATTCAGAACAACTTTAAATGTATTATATGTGCCATCGTTGCTAGGACGGCTCAAAAGTCACCGTTTACATATTCTGCTGCGTGGAGACGCGCTCTCTTTCTATTGTGTCGTAGCGGCGCGGCAACATCGCAATTACACGTACTTATTAAACTCGCTCTCATTTAAACTTGGTACAAGTTGTTGAATATATATTGTCTGTGATACGTAGCAAGATATTAAGTGTTTCTCGTCGTGTGGTTTAAACACCTTATGTTGGTCTCAGTCGGGAGATACGGTAGAGCAATGTTCGAAGACGGGTTATTATCCTATGCCACGTGATCAAGTGTGACCCGGAGTTTTTCCCGCGCACGCTACTTAGCTTCCCTATTTTATTTATTAATTTATTATTTATTTAACGTCTATCCTTTTCAGTTATAAAAACTGATTTACAAAGGAGGACAACTAAATTGAGGACAATTGAAGAGTTCGCCGCGCCACTGCATGTTATTATAATGTTTCCAAGCAACATTTTAAATGTATCAAGTCCTCTTCGTCCTCGATGCTCTCGGGTAAATTATTACACCCAGCCCTCTCCCGTGGCTGGTTCTGACCAGCACTTGCTGAACATTAGTGGACCGACCCCGCAGCTGCAACATTTAAACTCAACAAAATATCATTCAATGTAATTTAATTTACAAAATATATTTCTCATAAAACTCATTATAATTATTGTCATTCAAATAAATAATTGTAATACATTTCGTTTATAACATACGTAAAATATATATACTTATAACATTTCTCATCTAAAGTAATCAATTTTACAAAATATAATTCACATCACACACATTTCTTTTCTTTATTTATTTATTTCCATTCACACGAATAACATTTATTTTGCTATAACTACTGTCATTATTTTATTTTCTTATGAAGCTCTTAAATACATTCTACGTTGTCGTTGTGGAGAGTACCTTTTGTGTTCAGATAGCATAAATTCACTTCAAGTCATTAAACTCTTGTATTCAAGTCATTATTTGGTACAAGACATCCAATGCTAGCTGGAAATACTATATTCTAAATGTTATATAATAGTGTTTTGCTGGATACCTGGACACGTGGGCATAGAGGGAAATGAACACGCTGATCGGGCTGCTAAGGAAGCTTTCCAACGTCGCGGCGTTGATCTCAATCTAGTTGCCGTTCCAGATGTTATGAGTGGATTCAAGCAACAATTATTGGATTTGCGACAAGCATCTTGGGATGTTTTGCAAAATACAAATTGCGTAGTGTGATACCCACAATGACTAATAAAATTCGTCCAACTTCGTCTCGACTCTCACGTAGAGAAGAAATGGTATTGTCCAGAATTCGAATAGGTCACACACGCCTAACTCACGGATATCTCTTAACCAGAGAAAAGGTTATTTATGTGACACATGTGATGTACCTTTAACCGTACATCATATGCTAGCAGAATGTACCAAATATGATGCCTTGCGCACGCAATTTGATCTCTCACATTCATTCCATCATTGGATCATACTATTTATAACTCCATGATTTGATAACGGCGACAAACGTTATTTATTTCTCTCATCCATAGTAATCTTTTAAGCAGAATTTAATTTACATCATACACATTTCTTAAATTTATTTATTTTGCTTCAAATACATAACTTTTGTTTTTCTATTTCTTTCATCATCATTTTATTTTGTTATTTATACACTTAGAAAACAATTTAATCATAAAACACACCATTACCTTATCTCATCAACTTTCATTATCACAGGCGGCGTAGTATGACATAACCGGTTGAAGCGCCCTAGTTTCTCACGTCGTCGTCGGAAGAGTGTCCGGCTACCCCAACCCCTTCTTCACCCCTACCTGCGGTTGGTTCTGACCAGCAGGGGACTATCCCCATCACAACCAATTATCTTACTATGACAATTCGGAAACAAACTTTCTCAAATCTTCATTCGAATTCATTTTAAAATATCAATAAAAACGTTTCATTTTCAATTATGTAACTAATTATCTATCATTATTATCTTTATAATTTTCTCTTTTAGAAACTAAGAAAAACAAATCAAAAAAGCTCTAAATATACTTACACGTACAATGACACAGGATGCGCAATATGACCTATCTGGTTGATGCGCCCTTGTTTTTCCTCCCTAGTACGAGCCCTAGCCCTACTTTCTATAGTTTCGTCGTCTGTCTATATCAAACCTTGTGACCTGCAAAATAGTTGTATTCTGCTTACGTAACGTAAAAACGTAAACGTAACCCGTCTGGGCCCGGGGTAGAATTGGCCCAGAGCATGGCTCTGCTAATCGTACAAGGCGATTCAAAATATAAAGTCCACCTCTAAAAATATTAGCTTGTAAGAGCGCAGTTCATTACTCCCCAAAATTCGTCCCATTTCCCTTGACGACGAACTATGACAAAGTTCTTTCTTAGGAGTTTGTAAACGGTGACTCTTGAGCCGTCCTAGCAACTATATAGGCAAATGATAACTTCACAGTTTTTCTGAATCGGCCTTGTTGATTCTGGCGTTGATTTGCGAGTGTTCGCACTGTCCATACCACTGATTACTTTATTTCTCATTAAAATTTCGATCTTTGGTTGGTTAACGCTCGCTCGTCGATTGCATCGCGGCTTACACGGTTGGCTTCATCGCTTTGATTTACTTCCTTCCACTAAAAATCAGATGTAACTGAGTGGGTAGACTCTTAATACAATGTATTTATTAATTAATTTAACTACAATGACGACAGTGCATGGCGAAAGAACCTATCCACTTTTATCCCCCTTTCCGTGGCTTGTTCTGACAAGCATAAGCCCCTCCTCCCCCATAACCCCTAGGCTGCTATAGAGCATTAGACCTAATGGTTGACGCGTCATTGATCCAAATGTACTAAATTTAAAAAAGTTTTTAGTTTGATGCAGCATGTATACTCTTCGAAACTGGGTTTGGATCGGTTCAAGTTACCAACTGTTTTCTTGGGTTTGACTTAAAAACAAGTTTTTAAAGCTGCCATGTATACACTTGACTGCTACCTGATGGTGGATATAAGAAGTCAATCCAATGTAGAGTGCCTGTTCTATGTCTATCTATCTATCTACCAATACCATAGTCTGCTAGCGCACTTTTTGGGGCGGCCCGACTTGGGGGCCGAAACGGGCGCGTTCCTCGCACCATTTGAAGAAGTCGCCTGAAAAAATTACTAAAAAATCATCAAAGAAATTTGTTTAAAAAAAAAATTAAGTTCAATCAAACTACTTCACATTCTTTCCCACGCATAATATTTTTTATGTTGTCCATCACTTTCATCTCTATATTTTTTGTTCTTTTATAAACTATTCATACAATGCTACCATTTTATTTTATTTTTAATTATTTATTCATTTAACGTCTATCCTATTCAGTTATAAAAACGGAATGACAAAGGGGGACAACTAACACACCACAACGTAAAACAACATCAAACTCACCATATAATCATTTAAATTTATTTATAATATCACATTGGCACAATCACAATATGACCGAACCGGTTGAAGCGCCCTAGATTCTCACGTAAACGGTAAGACAATTTCCTTCAAGTAATTCACTGCTTCATAACCCTTACACGGGAAAGCTCCCCGAGAGGATTGTGGTTCTTTTCTGCGTGAGATGATCTCTGAAGACCTAATCAATTTCTCTATGAAGACTCAAGTTCCAGGACGATAGTATCTGTAAACCCAGTGTAAAGCGCACGTTCTGAAATGCTGTGTGAAATGGAACGTAACATCGAATTGTCCACACACGTTCTGACTCACGGATATCTCCTAACAAGAGAAGAGGTTGCTGATAGATGCGACACACGGGGTTTGCTTTTTTTGCGCATGCTATTTGACCTCTCACAATCATACGAAGGACTTTTAATGTAGAATGGCGACAAACTTGCAAATATTTTTTACGGGAATGTCCGAATTGTTAAGCCAATTTTAATTTACATCCAAAATATTGAATTCGACAATAAAATTATATCCATTTCAAGACTTTTTCTTCTTAAAATCTTGTTTATCCATTTCAAACCCTTCTCGGGCCTGGGCCCCCGGGGTAGAGTTGGCCCAGAAATTGACTCGGGCTAATCGTACAAGGCGATTCAAGAGAAAAAGTCCACCTCGCAAACATCATAATATGAAGGGTAGTATTTTACTCACCGAAAATAGAGGCAAGCTCTGGAAATCGTCGTCGGGTACCTTGCCCCCTTCCCTTGTTGACCCCGAACGCCGATGACGACAATGACACCATGAACTATGACACAAGACGATGACGACCGCGACGTGAGAACCCCTCTTTCCGACCCCTATCCGTGGCTGGTTCTGACCAGCATGGGCCCTTCCTCTCCATATCCCCTAGGTTAGAGTGGTGCATTTTGCCCAAAAGGGTTTGGGACGCCGCCCCTAATCGAATCAAACGATTTATAAAAAATATCATCTGTATTTTTTTTTAAAAAAATAAAGAACCTACGTAGACCCCCAAACACAATATAATCATCAAACACTTTATATACCCCTTTTCCCATAATCTTGCAACACACAGGCGGCGCAATATGACCAAATCGGTTGAAGCGCCCAATTTCCTCCCCCGCTTCTTGCTACGTTAGAACCCCCCCTTTTCCCCCCAACCCGTGGCTTTGTTCTGACTAGCATGGCTCCTCCTACCCATACCCCTAGGCTAGAGCAGCGTTTATAACCTTACGGGTGACGCGCCCTTATCCAAATAAACCAAACCAAATCATCAAGGTAAAGGCATAAAATTAAATGCATCTTTTAATTAATCTTATCATTTCCAATTCTACTAATTACCGGAACTCCTCTTAAAAAACTTAAAAACTAAGTTACTTTAAAAGTTCAAATTTAAAATAAAAATTACCTGCGGCACAATTGTGAAGGACATGCACCCCCCCCCCCCTCCCTTTAGATATATATTCCTGCTTTACGCCACTGTGTGGCGTGTCATGAGATTCGAACCCCCCGATCACCTGGGTGTACGCCACTGCTAGTGAGAGTATCGCATCCGCCTGGCAGTGTGCATTTCTACCGGGCAGAGTGCAGCACATGCTCACTGATGCACCGGCAATCTGACAAGTATAGGCTTCGTAGAGTCAGTAACGAACCTTCCACGGGCGAGGGAGGTCGCAGCTAGAGCTAGCGCGACGATGTCTAGTGTTATACCGTGTGTTATGTTCATAGTGTTCGTGCAGCTAGGTCTAGTGCGACGATAAGTGATAGACAGTGTGCTATTGTAGAAGCGTGCGTGTAACAAGGTTTATCGGGACGATATACTGAATAATACGAACATTGCTAGGGTTTGTTTTACTGGACTGTGCTATGTTAGTATGCGTGCGCTAGGGTTATCGCGAGTCGCGACAGTTTTTAGTTTTTATATCGTGTGAGATTGTCGTTGTATGTGAAGCTGGGTTATAGTGACGATTTTACATTGATGATTTCTGTTTCTTAAAGTCTCATATTAATGCACTAAGGCTATTCGGGACGATGAGTGGTGATAGATGACGATGGTGGAGGACGATTACTAAAACATCATAATGTGTATGGGGATACGAACCCAAGTCCTCGTAGTGCCATACGCTTGAGACCAGCGCCCTAATCACATGTGGCACCGCGGACGGCATTATATACTGGTTGGGAATGTAATTGTGCTATGGAAATGGACTTGACAATGATCGATTGACTTCAAAAAGGTAAGTTTCATTAAAAAGGGTGTTGGAAGGAGGGGGGTGGTGGGGGGTGGTAAAAGATTTTGGAGCTTTTACAATAAATGAAACCGTGTGTGTGCTTTAGTGGTGGGTGGAGGGTTGGGGGGGGGGAGCTTATTTTCTAGCTTATCACAATACATGAAAAAAGTAAGTTATGCAATCCGTATTAAGAGTCCACCCTCTCAGTCACATAACTGGTTTCAGTCGGGTGCAGTAAACCAAAGCGACCAAGCCAACCCTGTTAGGCCCCGACGAAATCGACGAGTGAGCGATAAACAACCACAGATCGATATTTTTAATAGGAAATATAGAATCAGTGGTTTAACAGTGCGAACACCCACTGGTCAACGCCAGAACCCAACAATGCCGATTCAGAAAAACTTTAAATGTATTATATGCCATCGTTGCTAGGACGGCTCAAAAAGTCACCGTTTACATATTCTGCTGCGTGGAGACGCGCTCTCCTTCTATTGTGTCGTAGCGGCGCGGCAACATCGCAATTACACGTACTTGTTAAACTTGCTCTCATTTAAACTTGGTACCAGTTGTTGAATATATATTGTCTGTGATACGTAGCAAGAAAATTAAGTGTTCTCGTCGTGTGGTTTAAAAAACCTTATGTTGGTCTCAGTCGGGAGATACGGTTTGATCAATGTTCGAAGGGCGGGTTATTATCCTATGCCAAAGTGATCAAGTGTGACCCGGAGTTTTTCCCGCGCACGCTACTTAGCTTCCCTATTTTTTTTATTAATTTATTATTTATTATTTATTTAACGTCTATCCTATTCAGTTATAAAAACTGATTTTCAAAGGAGGACAACTAAATTGAGGACAATTGAAAAGTTCGCCCCCGCCACTGCATGTTATTATAATGTTTCCAAGCAACATTTTAAATGTATCAAGTCCTCTTCGTCCTCGATGCTCTCGGGTAAATTATTACACCCAGCCCTCTCCCGTGGCTGGTTCTGACCAGCACTTGCTAAACATTAGTGGACCGACCCCGCAGCTGCAACATTTAAACTCAACAAAATATCATTCAATGTAATTTAATTTACAAAATATATTTCTCATAAAACTCATTATAATTATTGTCATTCAAATAAATAATTGCAATACAATTCGTTTATAACATACGTTAAAATATATATATTTTTAACATTTCTCATCTAAAGTAATCAATTTTAAAAAAATATAATTCACATCACACACATTTCTTTTATTTATTTATTTATTTCCATTCACATGAATAACATTTATTTTGCTATAACTAACTGTCATTATTTTATTTTCTTATGAAGCTCTTAAATACATTCTACGTTGTCGTTGTGGAGGTACCTTTTGTGTTCAGATAGCATAAATTCACTTCAAGTCATTAAACTCTTGTATTCAAGTCATTATTTGGTACAAGACATCCAATGCTAGCTGGAAATACTATATTCTAAATGTTATTAATAGTGTTTTGCTGGATACCTGGACACGTGGGCATAGAGGGAAATGAACACGCTGATCGGGCTGCTAAGGAAGCTTTCCAAACGTCGCGGCGTTGATCTCCCAAACTTAGTTGCCCGTTCCAGATGTTATGAGTGGATTCAAGCAACAATTTTTGGATTTGCGACAAGCATCTTGGGATGTTTTGCAAAATACAAATTGCGTAGTGTGATGCCCACATTGACTAATAAAATTCGTCCAACTACGTTTTCGACTCTCACGTAGAGAAGAGGTGGTATTGTCTAGAATTCGAATAGGCCACACACTCTAACTCACGGATATCTCTTAACCAGAGAAAAGGTTTTTTTAGTGACACATGTGATGTACCATTAACCGTACATCATATGCTAGGCAGAATGTACCAAATATGATGCCCCTTTCGCACGCATTTGATCTCTCACATTATTCCATCATTGGATCATACTATTTATAACTCCATGGGTTTGATAACGGCGACAAACGTTATTTATTTCTCTCATCCATAGTAATCTTTTAAGCAGAATTTAATTTACATCATACACATTTTTTAAATTTATTTATTTTGCTTCAAATACATAAACTTTTGTTTTTCTATTTCTTTCATCATCATTTTTATTTTGTTATTTATACACTTAGAAAACAATTTAATCATAAAACACCACCATTACCTTATCTCATCAAACTTTCCCTTATCACAGGCGGGTAGTATGACATAACCGGTTTTAAGCGCCCTAGTTTCTCACGTCGTCGTCGGAAGAGTGTCCGGCTACCCCAAACCCCCTTTTTCACCCCTACCTGCGGTTGGTTTGACCAGCAGGGGACTATCCCCATCACAACCAATTATCTTACTATGGACAATTCGGAAACAAAAGTTCACAAATCTTCATTCGATTTCATTTTTAAAAAAAATAAAAACGTTTTCGTTTTCAATTAAAGTAACTACTTATCTATAAATTTTTATCTTTATAATTTTTTTTTTTTACAAACTAAGAAAATCAAAAGAAAAAAGCCCTCAAAAAAACTTACACGTACAATGACACAGGCGGCGCAATATGACCATACCCCGGTTGAAGCGCCCCCAGTTTCTCCCCCCTAGTACAAGCCTTAGCCCTTATTCCCATAGTTTCGTCGTACCTGTCTATATCAAACCCCTTTTGAACGGCAAAATGGTTGTTTTCTGCTTACGTAACGTAAAAACGTAAACGTAACCCGTCTGGGCCCGGGGTAGAATTGGCCCCGAGCATGGCTCTGCTAATCGTACAAGGCGATTCAAAATAAAAAAGTCCACCTCTAAAAATATTAGCTTGTAAGAGCGCAGTTCATTACTCCCCCAAAATTCGTCCCCTTTCCCTTGACGACGAACTATGACAAAGTTCTTTCTTAGGAGTTTGTAAACGGTGACTCTTGAGCCGTCCTAGCAACTATATAGGCAAATGATAACTTCACAGTTTTTCTGAATCGGCCTTGTTGATTCTGGGGTTGATTTGCAGTGTTCGCACTGTCCATACCACTGATTACTTTATTTCTCATTAAAATTTCGATCTTTTGGGTTTGGGTTTTCGCTCGCTCGTCGATTGCATCGGGGGTTACAGGGTTGGCTTCATCGCTTGATTTACTTCCTTCCACTAAAAATCAGATGTAACTGAGTGGGTAGACTCTTAAATACAATGTATTTTTTAATTTAAATTTTATCTAAAATGAGACAGGAGGGGCGGAAAGAACCTACCCTTTTATCCCCCTTTCCGTGGCTTGTTCTGACAACATAAGCCCCTCCTCCCCATAACCCCTAGGGTGCTGAGAGCATTAGACCTAATGGTTTAGCGTCATTGTCCCAAAGTACTAATTTTTAAAAAATTTTTAGTTTTTATGCAGCATGTATACTCTTCGAAACTGGGTTTGGGTCGGTTCAAATTACCAAATGTTTTCTTGGGTTGCTTAAAAACAAGTTTTAAAGCTGCCATGTAACATTGACTGGCTACCTGTGGTGGATATAAGAAGTCAATCCAAGTAGAGTGCCTGTTCTATTTCATCTATCTATCTACCAAAACCATAGTCTGTACGCACTTTTTGGGGCGGCCCGACTTTAAGGGGCCGAAACGGGCGTTTTCCCCAACCCGTGCGCGGGCCCACTCGGCGACGTACGGACCGGAATTTTTTCCGAGTTTTAGTAAAAAACACTCGCACTGTGGCGCCAGTCTAAAACACTTTCAGATTTTTTACAACTCGGCCAATTCGTGCCGTTGGGCCCCCCAAAAAAACGGGGCAAAAAAGGGGGCCGACCGGCGCCCAAAGTACGCGCGCAAACCCCTTTCGCCGGCACCCTCGGGGGCGCTCACGCTTCGACGCGAAAAAACCTCTTGACCTTTTGACCCACTCTCTTCGTTTGGCCTGGGGACGTTGAAAAGTACGATCGAAAAAAATATGCGTATTTTCGTGAAAATCTTGACAATTCGGGGGTTTTCAAGCAATTTTCTCAAAAAAAAAATTTTTATTTTTTTCCCCGCCACGTCACCTATGAAGGGATGAATGATTTGCACCTATCACGAAAAAATAAAAATATTATCTTCACGTGATAAACGCGGGCCCCCCCAAAGAAATTTTCCCCTTCCCCAATTTTTTTAAAATTTTTGGGAAACTATAGTGTTTGGTCT
>JAMZAV010003128.1:0-74402 GCA_024449915.1 Sweltsa coloradensis
TTAAGATGACGTGACATATGCAGGTAGTTCATATTTTCGTGAGACGTGACATACGCACATTAAAGACAAAACGAACGAAAGTGCATAGTTTAAAGTTAACCAGAATAATCTTGGATACGCGAAAACAAAACTAGTAGCAAAGCAGATTCATAGTGATTAGTGAACGTTTACTTTACAAAGCGTGGCAATACATTTTTAATTTAGCTAATTGAGTTGAAGTTTACAATTTTAACCTGTTAGTTAAATTAGGTATGTGCATGGTATTCAAAAAAGTATTGTGGTAGTTAAAATATATTTCTTATAACAGTCATTTTCCTGTCATCAGGTGTAGTGTATCAATACACTTATTGCCAGATGTACCTTGTTATTTTAACTTACTTTCATTATTTAATCAAACAAGTATAAGAGCTGGAATATTTGGGTTCGAATGCCAGTTGTTTCAGTTTAAATTATATTGGTTTACTTATTAAAATACGATTAAAGTAATTACGATATTCATTTCAGTAAATTATCATGAAATAAATCTTATAAGATTTTTTTAACAAAGCTTTGCCTTCTTGTTTCACTTTGGCTTATTTATCAGTATTGACCTAGACAGATTTCAACAATTAGACTATTGCAAACATCATTGTTAGGCAAGAAGTTATTGTTTTTGAAAACTAACTTTTGTGCCATAGTCTAGGGATTTAATTATTGATAACTTCATTTGTTCGTTTGTTTCTTGGTAGAGGTTGCGTAGTTGTGCATTGGAAATGTTTACGTATGGTTTTTAAAGCGTTCCATACTAATGTATTGAAAACGATAAATCACATATTTCGTGCAAGATGTTAATTTGGCAATAATTTTATAATATATCTAAATTGTTTCATAGCTTCAGTTAAATCCTCGGTTATTGAAATCATACCTCAATATTGTTTCCTACTTGTTGTTTAACGATTGAAGTTTGTGAATTGTTCCCCCAACTTCTACCTCAAATTGAAACTGCACTGGCAAGACTGAGACTGTGGTCTTGCGCGGTATATTTCTTCGAGTGGCTGTTCGAACAACAAGGCAACCACATCATACAGCAAGCTCTCCCCCAACCCATCACCATCACCCTCGCGCTCGCCCCAAAGTTTAAAGTAAGGTTAATGCAACGATGCGTACTGATCCGAAGATCCTGCAGACTTCTACAACCTTGCTCATCCTAGAAACTTATCTACAGCTGACTATAGCCAGAGTATTTCCCGAAGATAGTCGGGGAATTGATCGAGCTATTCGCTCCCTCGTAAATGGGAATACTCCAGAGAGTACTTTTCAAAGGGATTACTTGCGCAAATACAAATCGGAGTCTTTGTAAGTTGTTGTTTTGTTTTTATTTGTAAAGAGGAATGGATTTGGATTTGGTATATACATTTGTTCACAACACAACTAGACACGTATAAAAACTCGCTGATTGGCAGCCGGGGTAGAAAACTAGAAGGAACATAATATAGATATTTTAATTGATTTTGTAATAATTTGTAAAACAATAAATATGAACAAATCAAGGGAAAACATGGGTGACAAAAGTAGGACAAGGAATTGCGTGTATTTTTTTTTTTGAATTCGTGACATGGGATACTAAACTAACTCATCAACACGGATATTAAAATTTGTTTGTTCTACGCAATATATTATTGAAACAAACCAATATATTACATATTACAAGAACATTGTGCATTGTGATGATTATATTTTTATCTTCATTACGAAATCAATTTCTAGGCGATATATTGGACCTCAAAACGTTGTATGATATTTTTCCTATGATATTTAACATCTATAGTAGGCTAGATCCCCAGACTCCAATACGTCCGCACAGGCGCGAGCATATAATAAATTGAAGAGTCAATCTAACCTTTTCAAAATGGCGATTTGGCGTTTCAATTTATGCTTTACATTGTTTCAGAAGCGATTAAGTTTTTATCTGGATTGTTTGATATGGTTTTAGCTTGTGCATCATGGGAATGTACAAACAGAAACAATAAGACGTTATTGCATAAGGGAATTTAGTAATCATTTGGTGTTAATGTCTAATATGCTCACCTGTCAACTTGACGGCCATCTTTAAAAATATTTGGGCTACAAATCGCTCCCATCTACTTAACATGCAACCTCACCTTTTCAAGATAACTTCAAATTGTCACGGAAGTGGACCAACACTGGTGATCTAGCCTACGATAGATGTTAAATATCATTGTATTTTTCCCTGGTATCCATTTGTAATATAATTACACTTACGCTTTAGCCAACTTAATATTCCTTAACCCAAGTTTTTTTAATATGCTGTAAATATTTTTTCTGCGTAAAACTTTAAATTTCAGTAAACCTATAGAGGCTTTTTTTAATAATGGCTTTTTATATAACCACACTTGTTTATACATATGCGCATTATCTACATAAAACAAACTACACAAGTCTGTTGGAAATAGACTATTATGAATGTACGTAAAAGACGCATTAGGTCGAGTTGAACCTCAGAACTCCAGAATACTAAGAAAATGGGTCTACATAGTAAAGTGTGCATGCAAAGTACCCACAGTTTGTTTGATCTTGAGAGTGGTTGCAGGTGCCACACATGTATCTAATAACGCCTTGGCAATGGAGACGTATGTGCAAAAAACCGCTTCCAAAATGTGCATGGGTTGGGGGGAGCCATACTAAAACAAAACACACACATGATACCAGGTGGACTTCGGTGGATGGATGTATTTTCTTATCAACAATAACATTGTAATGATCCAGACCCCGGGAGCAAAGAGGATACGTCCCGATCGATGCTAAATCTGTTTTCCAAGTGATGTCCAGCAGTTCGTTCGAGATATTGACCTCTGGAGAGAAAGGTGTTAACTTTTTTCTTCCGGTACGATAGTATAAAAATAAGCGACGTGGACTACAGAAAACTACGTGTCTATTCCCTCCAACCCAAATTGAACGTGTTTTCTAGTAAATTCATAAATAACTTGAAAAAAAACCCTAAAAGTTTTAGGAGAAAGAGATATACAATTTTAGTTTTAGTAAGACTGGCAAGATTCACTAATCAGACTGGTATAAAGTGAGTTACATGTGTTCAAGGGAGAACATGAGAGTATCAGTTGTAGGTTAGGATAGAAGAATCCCGACGAGATGTGTGATCAATGCGACTCCGATTGTGCGTGTGTCACGTCTCGCGAAAAAAAAAACTAACGTGACTCCGATAGACATACAATTTATTGTAGACACGGATTGACGCTAGGGGTTAGTTAGGGGAATGGGGGGGCTCCACCAGAAAGTTAAGATATTTTTATATTCGGCACCTACACCAACGGGAGTTGAACGCTGGAATAAGTGTACAGTAACGATGAGTTTCGCTCTGTGGTTATTTGGGAACTCCTTATCCGTGCTTCTTCCAAGACGTGCAAAGAAATATTCTGGGGTTGATCTCTAACAGATAACGACGATATTGCTGTCAAACAACGGTTTTGTTCGTTATGCGGCCAATTGCTTTAAAACACAATCACACTTGGCACTTTTTATATTATATTTTTGTTCACTCTATGTTCTTATGCAGTCTCTTATTATAATTTTGAAATATGCTGTCCCTTCACTATATTAATAATTATATTCGTTTATAATATATCTCCTGATACCAATCAAAAGCGCTGACATAAAATATTGAATAGTAAATTAATCACTAAAGAAAAATATAAATTGTATAGTACAGTATCATGTACGGATCTAGTATAGAAAGAAATCGTTTCAGAGATCAAGGTTATTTTATTTACCGTTCCTATTATTGAAGTTTACACGTGTATATGTATTGTCTAGTTGGTTTCAAGGCAACATATCTCATGCTCGATCCCCGGTAGGAATCTATGTAAGTCCTCTCTGATCACGGAAACGCATCAATTCAATACGACTCTACATAATTTATGTATTTATGTAATCGGGAAGTTTAGAACCGTCGACCGTGCGGCTCGGTGCACCATACGATGTGCAGGTCTACCAACCACTGCAAAATCAATTCTGGTAATTGAGGGGACATACTAAGCCCATGCACTCACGTCCAACAACGAGGCTTACGACGAAGTCTGGCATTACACCAGACAGCAGAACCTCACTCGGAATGTGAGCACTCACCTGCGAACTAGTGTCGTTTATCATTATCTTAAATATAGATTCATAAAAGCTTAGTCGTGTACCATACAGAGCATTTGAATATATTAAGTCATCTTCGTTTGTGGAAGGACACTCATGTTACATGATACGGGGTCTTCAATATAGTGATGTTGTCAACAAAATATTGAGGTGAGCCAGTCAAAATTACCTGCCAATGATCAACTGTCAAACGCGGTGGAAAAAATTATATAAATGTGTCGCTTTGATTGAGCTAAAATAAAATTATACACTCCAAGCTTTTTTGTGGTATCTGGTTTGGCGGTGCCGCCTCTAAGCTCAAGGTTTTTTGTAAGAGGTTCAAGCATAAAATTATTTCGAAATTCTTCTCATCTTGAAACAGATATTTTAATTGATCGTGGATTTTTGTTTGTTACTGTTTTCAGATGCAGGTCAAATCGCTTTGTTACGCCGCTCCGTTACGGCCGAGGGAACAGATAAGATCTTTAAACAAACCGAAGGCGATGTGGTATAAGTTAATGTATACATCTGTATCTCGCCTTGCTCAATCACTGTCTTTCACTACGGCGAGAGACTATAGAGAATGCTACGTTTCGGAGATTACGTGATGTCTAAAACCGAGGGTCAAGGGTAAAATGCATGGACTCGCTTTGATTGACGTGTCTCTGGCCTTAGCCACCTCGTATAGTCTTCGCCATTTGCTGAGAGCTACCGGCTTTTGCTCTCCGAGTGGGAGGTTGATTGCTACAAGTTGTCGTCTTTTGTGCGATCCGTGTAAACAGTGACGAAAACTCCGCACTACCGGGAGGCTAAAAATAATGTGTACCGGATGAATAAAAACAACCAAGAAAAACTTTGAAATGTATAGATAGCTGATGAAAAAACGTAAATGAAGAATACAATTATTATGATTATCACGATTAAAATGCTGTTTCCCTAAACATCGCATTGGGCATACTAAAATGTAAATACATTTAAACACACGCTACGATCTATGCATCCTCGTCTTCGCCGGAAGATGTATTGCTGTCGGTGTCGTCTTGAAGGTTTATTATAATGTTATCATCGTTGAAATTGTCCCAATTTGCGTATGATAGCTCTACTTTTTCAGTATGCTGTGCGCATTTCAACCACAAATCTCGCCCGATTTTGCTTTCTTCCCGTCGTATTGTGTCCACTACTACCGCGTTAACTCCGGGCGACTTGTTGCGTCTTACAGCTTGTTTTAAATTACTCCACACCATTTCATTGGGGTTCAATATGCAATAATAAGGAGGGAGTCTAACAACTTTATGGCCAAGTGTCTCTGCTAATTGGTCAATCACATACCGTCGCGGAATATTTGCAAGTTTTACCAATTGTAGCAGCACGGGTCTGGTCAGGATTGGATTTGGGATAACTATATTATTTTCGGTCATTAACACGCATTAAACATAACACTGAGCTATTACAACTACACTTCATACTTTATAGTCAAATCACACACACAAAAATGAGTTTCGTCTTTGGTATTTCAGAGTTTAACTATACATACATAGGCCTACACAAACTTTAAATAAATAAAGTTGAAAGCTTACACCATCGTTTGTTGCCGTCTACAATGTCACCTCATAAACCAACTTTGTACGGAACAAGCCAACCAACTGAACACTCTTCTAGCACCATTTACACTATTAAAAATTTCGTTTTAAAACAAAGAAACAACTAGTTTACCACTATTATCACACACCAAAATGTATTACAGACCATCGCGTTAGAACAACTGGCACATTGGAGTGCCAGACAACGACTGGAAACAAACAACGGAAACAATATTGACAAACATTTAGGGATTTTGTGCATCCTTCTCCACCTACACATAACAACTCTAAAATGTTGCAAAAACAACCCTTGGTCGTGTTCGTCTGTCTGAGTCAGTCATTCAACACACTCGCATGATTCGTTTCTTCCATCTGCTAATCCTAAACTGCAAAAAACCATAAAGGGATTCCATTTACTTCTCGAGATAGAAGTGAAGATAATATGACCTTGCTTTTAAAAGTCTGTGTTCGAACAGGAAACCCCAATTTCCTCCCCCCTCTTCACTCAATAGATTCAGGATGACCAAAAAGACAACAACCTTTCGTTTTAACACTTATGATTTCGTTGAGTTTATTTCAGATACTCTTGTAGCCGCCAATTTACTTGTCAACATGTTGAAAGGTTAGAGATACAAGAGGATTTACAGTCAAAGACTTTTCCGGTAGCTCTCAGCAAATGGCGAAGACTATAACCATCCATAGCTTCCGGAATTATACACCTCGGTTTTATCAAGCGCCGTCATCTGAAATTAGCAGGTAATGTCACTGCGTGCATCTTTCGGCTCGCCCGGGCATAGCCTTCCTTCCCTTCTATTATGTCTGGTGACTGACCGATGACTTTCCAAGGGCTTTTACCTCGACTGCATAGCTTTCTAGGAACACGGTTTGCGTGTTTTTCCTTTATTTATTTATTTCAAAAGTGAATTTAATCGTAGCTCGTGGCGTGACTATAGATAGCGGTCGTATATTACAGCTACTGTGAGCGGATAGGGTCGGCCGTTCAAGAGTTCGCCCGTTCACGGGACGAAATCCACTTTCGAAATTCTGATTTTGCAGCGCTAAAACTACGTTTAGGGGCGCAATATGAATTTTCCTCTCATAATATATACAATGTCCGTGTGTATAATTAAAAACGCAATGTGTATGACACAGAGTTCCCAGCAGCGAACTTATTCAACTAAGGCTATCTGCTTTGAGAGGCATTAGTAACCACTTTTTAAGAGCGTAAAAGCTGCCAGAATGTTTTTTAGACGGACAATAAAAGGTAGGGTAATTATGTACATAAAAAGATAGGTCCAAGTAGCATTTCATCATTTGTTTCCTCCGCATTGGACTGTGAAGGTGGTAGGTGGTACACACTGAAAAATGCTTGTACGACTGTCCGACACTCGAGATTGCTAGTGATGATAGACAAAGCTGTAACGTTCTGGATTATAGAGCAATGAGAGTTATCAGTTATCTATCACTGATGCATTATGTTTGCAATTTTGCCCATAAAGATAGTCAACGTATGTTCAGGCCGGAAAAATGTGGATAAACCTTATACTAATTTGAAACAAAAATGCATCATTTTTTACAGAAACGAGCTTCATTAAAATAAAGTAACATCACAATTCATAGATGCGAGACAAGACCACGAAATATAAGTACCTCAAAAAATATGATCGTGTGTCTGTAGTTTGAGCTTGCGAGTTATCAAATATAGCCTACATCAGTCTTTTTGGGACTTTTATTCAAGTAACACGGTTCAAGAGACTATACCCATTGTAAAGAAATGTCTCACAAACATTTGCTTTATGCTGTTTGAAGCGCTAAAAAGATTTTCTTTGCCGTATCATGTCGAGTATAGAACGATAGAAATCTAAAAATACCGCGTATGCTGTTTGGTCAGCTTTGAGAAGGTTTACTTCAACACAATCTCGTTTGTGGGTTTCACGTTTGAGTGGAACCGTTTTGTAAAATCACAAAATGTCTTTGATATAAATATAAAACAATTTGAGCTGAGGTCTGGTCAATGCATCTACTCACATGTAACAGTTGTATAAAGAGAGTAAAAAACTAGAATTCACATTGAATGTGTATTAAACTTTGTGGCTTGCTCTATCAATTAATTGCCGTCGTGTGGTTAACGAATACACTGTAACAATAATCGTATATTTATGATAACATAGCAATTAAAAAAGGAATAACAAATATGAATTGCGTAAGGCAAGGCAAGATAACACCAATTTGGTCTTACATGAAATGCTTATTTTCGACTTGCAGAAATTAAGCCCTGGGTTTTCGCCCAGACTTCTCAAAGTTTCAACCCCAAGATAGAAGATAGCCTCGAAGCAAGTAAGCACGATGAGGCGAGAAGTAATCAAGGCGAAATCGAAGATCGTCCACCAACAGAAAGGTAAGGGTGGATCAGGGGAGTTGATTTCCTCTCGGACAAAATCCTTAAGAATCTTTAATACGTCTCTATCCAATGAACAAAACCCCTGGGCTCACAAATTCGAATCCAAATTCCCCCAGTGTTGATGGTCTTCAAATGATTCCACTTTAAGAGCTGTTCTAATACTGACGTCGGGGCGCCAGATTACCTACGACGTCGACGCCGTCGTCGTCTGCTGACTCATGGTCATCATCTGGTCAAAGCGAGGGGAAGGAAACTGGTCATCAAGAAAACACGGCTCGTCAGCCGTTTGTCAGGCGAGATAAGAGCCCGGACACTTGATTAAACGAGATTAAATGTTGTCGTCTGAACTTAGTGAGGCGTGAAAATAGTCCCTGGCAAAAGTGTGCACCTTTGAGGAAATTCAATATTAAACCTCTACCTCATAACGAAGTCAGGATTAAACCTGCGTTTGCACAAACACATTCGTAGCCCAAAGTATTGTCATTATCCATCCAATGAATGATGGTTTAACACCGGAGTTTGATTCGCAGTAAAATAATTTTAAACTCATTGGCGTAATTCATCAGTTCAGTTCATCAGATATATACCGATGCACAGCAGCAGACATATTACATAAAACACGCCTAGGACTATAGGAGACTAACCGTTCCTGCAATAACACTTCTGCCAGGCTGCATAAGGTTGCTCATTGTTGTAAATCATCCACGTATTTTGCCTCTCGATTCAACAGATTGTATTGACACCATCAAAATATAACAAGGGATGCAGTGACTTGTAAGGGGTGTGTTTGATCCTTGCTTTACATTTTACTTTTTGTTAGTATATGTTAAATTATGACGCTTTTGTACTGCATGGCCACGTCGAAAGTTTGGGACGAACTCTTTTTGTGACGTTTATAGGTTCATAGATAAAATAAGGAGACACAGTCGTTTCTGAAATGCAACTTAATTACGTTTTCCCGTTTAATATTAAGTATTTCCACCTACTATTTTTAATTTTTTGTAGGAATGGTTGTGTAACAAGTGGCTACTAAACAAGTCAAAGAATGTCGAATGTAGTTGACCACCGCTTACTATAATTTATAATATTATTATTCTATTTTATGTCTTCAGATTCAAGCTCTAGCGGTGTTCCATGGAACCTCAAGGTTGATTTGGGAGTGGTTCGCCGAATCTCAGCTAAGAGATTCCAAGGGCGGATTTCAAATGTAATGCCTGATAAAAGTATTCTAGATAAAATGTTTAAAATGCACACTTTCATCAACTCGCGTGCATGCATGTAATTATAACTCAATGCTATGAGTAGAAGAGAGAGAAGGATATTTAGATGAAAATAGCAACATCACGCAAATTTCATGTTTAGATATCAAAATATTTAATGAATATTCAACATAGGGCCTATTCGTAACAATCACGTGGGTTGTTTCATAAGATAGTTCTGTGAATATAAACATGATGTCAGAACTTAAAACAGCTATGAATTCAGGCAAATATACAGTAAAAAACAATTAATAAATTGAATTGACCACAAGTTATCGTTTAAATAAAACTGTATTCATAGAATCAATGCAAATTTACTTTTTAAGATCTTCTCAATTTGCATATTTTACGGTTTTTATCGTGAAAATTAATCGGTGATATTTGGTACCGTTATAAGAAGCCAAGCAAATGATAAACAAGAATGGAGCGAAACTAGTGCTTAAATAAAAATCTGCGGTTGAAAACATAGGGTACCTTGAACTCAATATGTATATCAAGATGAAAAACCATGTGCTCCAAGAACAGCTGCTCAAGTCATGATAGTCTTCAGATTGAAATATTTTGTGTTTCCCGGAGAAAACCACAATTACTTGTGATCGCAGATTTTTTATTTTATCATTATTATATAGGTTTGAAAGTGTTTTCATAAACCCGACTTTGAATTCAACAGTAATGCCCCTTCGTTGAGGCATCCTTCAGGTAGAACGTATTATATCGAGCAATACT
The DNA here is from genome assembly GCA_024449915.1 of Sweltsa coloradensis. Classification (NCBI taxonomy): domain Eukaryota; kingdom Metazoa; phylum Arthropoda; class Insecta; order Plecoptera; family Chloroperlidae; genus Sweltsa; species Sweltsa coloradensis. The sequence continues at coordinate 10,104 of JAMZAV010003128.1, forward strand.
CCCCTATTTGCATAACTTTTCTGTCCATCCGTGTTAGTCTGCGCGCATGTCACATCTCTTAAAAAACCGAACATGACCTCCGATTAACACGAGGTTTTTGTCGTCATTTCTCTACTACAACCATGTCAGTGAATGGTTGTCAGAAGGGCGGGGCTATAGCCCCACCTAATGATGAATTTGCGATAAACCCGGCACCTACACCAAAGACAAAACAATAATATTTGGGCTCCCATTTGCATCCATTTGAATGCATTATTATTAAAATTCTTTTTTCATTTATGTGTATTATAAAAAAAATGTATTGAAGAAAATTCTAACGTTACAAGATTGTACTGTTCCGTACAGTTAAAAATAACTTGAAAGCAGCACAGTAGCAAGATTGACCGGGGTCTATACGTAAGCCAGATAATTCAAGATTGTGGATATAGAAAAAATGAAAAGAAAAGCTAAATAGAACGAGACTAAGATTTGCAATAATAATAAAGCTTAGGAAATTTTGTCTTTGGAATAAAAGCTTCAATTTAAGTAAAATTTCAAATTCAATATACACTACTAAAACAATTTTTTCTGATTTTTTGGCATTGTTTTTGCATTTTTTACTCAAAATACTAGAGATTTACAAAATTTCCGGGAAAAACGATGTTATTAATTTTTACCACTTTAAGCCTTTTTTTCAGATTTGTATTTTCAATCTTCTCTCAAAAAATCACTTTTTATCACATGGCATGGGGGAAAAATGCATTTATTTTTAATTTACATTTTTTTAAATGGGTCAAATTAAAAAAAAGTATTATGTACCCGGATTCAAATTTGAAAATTGACTCTCACATTTACCGTATGCTTGACCTAATGTAATGACCTTAGAGGGCGACCTGGTATTATCCTAGAAGCGTTGGCCTTTATTAAAGGTATTTAAATATTTGATAATTAATTTTCGATTAATATTTATTCCATTAATACCAGTGTCTGAGAGTGGTGACCTTGAAATGACATTCAACTAGAATTTTACTTTTGACCTCAAAATAAATAAGTAGTTGGCTTCTAATATTAAAGCTAGTTTTGAAATACAATAAAATACATTTAAAAAATCTCAATATATTAGAATTATTTTTTACCAAAAGTCTCCAGGGTTACCTAATTTGTAAACACGCACTTCTTTGTTTACGTTTTGTTTTTGACAACTGACTCGTCAGCTGTCAAATGTGTTCAACTTATTTTGAGCAATGCAATCTATTTTCATTGAATTTTACAGTTGTCAACAAGATGGCTTCGAATTTGTGTCAGTGTTTTACTTTGTGCAACACGTGTGTGTGACATTTGGTTCCCTAGTATTTGTGATTTGTGTTTTTAAGTTGTAGTGTATTGATTTTGTTTTGCGTGTGTTTTTAAAAGATCCATACAATGTCAACAACAGATTCAAAAACAAACTCTAAAAATGTACTCAAGATTGGTTTATACAAAATGACTGGAAAACAGCTGGGAAAAGGAAATTTCGCGCGAGTGGCAGAGGCGCAACATTCGCTGCTCAACGAAAAGGTAGGAAACAAAATACCATATTAATCTCAATGTTTACGTCACTACCCAGCATCCGTGTACAGCCAAGTCCACAGCCTGCTTTTAGTTTAGTACAGTCTGTACAAAAATCCTACATAGCAATAAAGGCATACTTGGACGCCAATGGAAGGCCTACATGTATGTGAATAATTGATATTTTTTTTTACATAGATCTTCTCTAAAAAGTGCCGTCCCCCCCCCCCCCCCCACAAGAGGTTCTCCAATTCTTCATTACGAGATGCAGAGGACCTGTAGGCCTATCTGTACGAAGTATTGAGTCCCTACTCTCTAGCAAAGAACTCTACTAGAAGATTGAATAATACCGCGGTGTGAAGCCTACCAAGTTCCACTTGTTCGCGCCAGTTAGCCTACTCTTGTTTCACGTAGTCCAGTTTTCCCTACCCCCCATTCCCCCTACGTCTATGGTTTATCTTCGCATCGCACAGGTCTACCCTAGAGACCAAAGGTCGTCGCAAGAGCTGTCGAGCTTTGACAGCGTACGTCCGCACACGTTTGTCTGGCTGCCTGTTCATAGTAGTGTATTCTGTGCGTACCTCATAGTTGCCTCGTGTGCAATCATTCTTCGTGGTCCCATTGGGACCTTTTCTTAAAACCGTTGTCTTCATGTAGTGTTGTTTCAGTTTATTTACGTGCTCATTAATCGCTTCCACGCTTCAATGATAATTTCATTACGTGTGTAGGCCTACTTTCATTATTTAATTTCCCTACATTCATCACTCTCTATCTCAATCACTCTCATCTCACCCCCAAGGCTAACTAACCTATCACTATCTACCTCTTCCGTCACCTTTATCATCATCTCGTGCAAGTGGCAACATCGCCGTCGCCTGTCCTCTCTTCGAAGAAGTAGATTGGGGTAAGCTAGTCAGCCAGTGTCTAGGTTTTCTTTCCGTTTAGGACCTTCTATGGCATCATCTCCCTGTGCAAACACTCTTAATCACTAAATTGAGTATACCAATCTATAGACAAACATGCATCTATTAGAGGTGCCTATTAGAGCACTAATTGAGCACTAAATAATGTGTAATTCTTAGAATTAGTGCTCTTGTGGGGGGTGCTGCGTGAAGTTAGCACCCACCGCAGTAATTTGCCTATAAAACCTAAAGTATTGAAGTACTAATTGTGGGACTACAGTGGCGTTCGAAAGCACTAACTGAGCACTAAATAATGTGCAATTCTTAGAATTAGTGCTCTTGTGGGGGGTGCCAACTGCCAAGTTCACGCACCTATATATAAGTACGGGCAGAGTATTAACAACACAACTAAACCCTTTTGCTAAACAACGACTCTTAAGCTAATTCTTGGTAGTGTCAGAGAAGTGTAATCAACTTTTTTGCTGGAGAATAGTGGATATGCCTTTAGGACATGCGTTTTCGGCAAATTCCTATATTCACCCAAGTAACTGACACCATATATGATTGAAATTTTGAACTGTTGTCACTGAAACAGAAATATAGTGCTCCACAATAACACTTTTCCCAAATTGGTTTTAAAATACTGTAATGTTTAAAAATTAAATGTATTTTCACGACTTTTGATTTTGTTAACAAGTCCAAAATTGACCATTTACGTGATTTTGATCAGTCTGATTAACTCAAAATCTTGATGATCTACGACTGTGGGGATGTTCAATGTCCATGTATGCTATATTAACAACTTTTCAAAGTTTCATGGACGTCGGATAGGCCCTACTTCCTGGCCGAGCGAGCAACTATTTGCGAACTGACACGTGTGACCTATTCCCATTCTTATTATAATAAGAGTTATCTTGGAAGTAAGCTAATCCCAATATACCACTGCACACCGTTTCATGCGCCTGCAGAAGGCAAAAGAGTGGATGCATTCAAATGTTATGTTTGTAGGCGAATGTTTCTAGGCATACATGGCATAACACGTTAATTTGTCGATGCAACATTCCGCGTTAATTTAGCCAGTGCAGTTATTGTGCAATATGTGTACATAGATTTAAAGGACTAATTTATTTGCATAAGGCAATGGGGTCTACAATAAGAGATCGCTTTTAATTCAAGTCACCCGCTGAAAATCAGTACCGGTAGGCCTAACGTGGCTGTGTGGATAGACTCGTAGATGTGAATTTATTTGCAGTTATCTAATTGTTTTTAGGTATTTTAATTTAAACAATTATTATTATTATAATAATAATTATTATTATTATTATTATTATTATTATTATTATTATTATTATTATTATTTATTATTATTATTATTATTATTATTATTATTATGTTTGAGCGCATGTGGCGTTTTCGAGCTAACCAAGTGCTCTAAAATAATTTGGCATTCTAACGATATTCTATCTGTCTGTGTAAAATATATCAGCGTATTTTATATTTACCATCTCTTTCATTAACAAACTTGTTGTAAGATAACATCAATTTGCATTTTCAAATATATTTTTGTACAAGACCTGCAGCAATGTAGCGTTGAAAAAACAAACCTCACTCGTTGAATGTTATCGCACGCAGAATGAAAGCCAAAGCGTGTTTTTGTTTTCAATTTTTGTTTATCTATACATTTTGTGTTCTCCTCTGAAAACTTTTCCAAAGTCATCTTTCAAAGTGCGGTGGCCACATCTTTTGTAGCAAAGAAAACCTTAACAGTTTTATCGTTCGGAAGGCGGAAGATTCACTTGAGGCAGATTTGCAAGAATTGATAAGAAAACAAGCAAAGGGGAGAAATGGGGTGGAAGAGGAACATTCGTCAGGTGGACTGGACTCATTCATGGTTGTATTCCTAAATGTAAAACGTGCATGTTGATATGGTAAACAGAGTAGGGCCTGTTTGGAGATGGAGCAAAGCTAATATCGAATTAATGGGATTGCTCATGCGTAACGTATAGGACTCTGACTCGAGAGGCCATGGCTTCGAATCCCAATACCGGCAATCCTGACGAAAAGATTTTTCCATACAATTTCTTCGGTCGTTAATGCTAATTGACAAAGATCGAATCCGCTCGAAAAGGCCCTCTGACATTCCTTCACTATTGACCAAACTCCAAAATATTTAGTGGACACCAGAAGAGGGACATGCATTTCACTCCGGACAGGATTTTCTCAAGAAAAAAAGAATGATGTGTTAAACATGCAAACATGAAAAGGAGCATGTTATTAGACGATTTTACAATAGTAGTAGGCATATGCAAATAATTGTTAATGTTCAATAACTGTTCTTGGGTAGACACGCATTCGTCTTGAGTTAGCGCCATTGCAATGATAGCCCTACGTGAACATGTGTGAACAATATGGCACTTCCGTGATTCTGTGAGTGTGTGTGTACGACGAAAATCAGCCAAATCGCTGAACAGATTGCGCTGAAATTTTAAACAGACATCCGGTACGAGTAAACTAAGAACTGCTAACACAATCAGCTAGATCCATTACAATTTAAATTTACAAGAAATAATAAATTGAATAATATACTGCAAACGTGTAGAAATTATTTTAACGACAATGGTTTTGTTTTTGAAAAAATACTTTTTGTTTACTATTTGTCAGGCAGTGGAAATTTTATGCAGTGACCCAAGGTGTATCGAATCTTGCACGCTCAAGGTACCCTCAAATTCCGCTAGGAGATTGAGTATACCTCGCAATTTTTACACGTATTTCGTAACGGCTATGTTTTCCATAGTATTGTCACAGATGATAAGACTACACTGCGTAATATGCATTTCAAAACTTGTTTCATAATTTTTTTAAAATACAATCCAGAAATTACAAAATCTTTCCCGACCCGGGGATTGAACCCAGGTCTCCCACATTTCAGGTTTAGGGTCGCCTTATCCAAATAGACTAGGAAAACGCCAAAGCCATTGTAAGACGAGTAAGCGAGTCATGTGTTGAATAAGCGGGAACATCTGCATACAAGTTGATTGATATATAGATACCAGGAAGCTTCGCAAACGCTTTTTTCAGGCGCGTTGTTGGATGAGCGTAATTTTTTTTTAACAAAAAAAGCGTAAAATTGGGATTTTCATGAGAAATAATTTTTCGATTACTCTCAAATTTCACACGAATATATTAATTCATAAAATTAACGTTCTGTGGAAAAAGCATTAGGCCCTAAAATCGGATAAAGAATATAGGTGTTAAGTTGAAGAAATTTAAAAAATATAAAAAAAATCATAAAATTGCGATTTTCATGAAAAATAATTTTTTGATTACGCTCAAATTTCACACGAATATATAAATTCATAAAATGAAGGTTCTGTGCAAAAATCATTACAATCGGATAAAGCATGTAGGCCTAGGTGTTATAAGTCGAAGAAATATTTAAAAAATAAAAAATAAATCGTAAAATTGCGATTTTCATAAGAAATAATTTTTCGATTGCGCTCAAAAACGTGGCAGTTCTAAGTTCAGAGATTTCGAAGGCCTCCACAAAATTTTGTCGCAATTGGAGTATCGGTTCAGCCGGAATCGTGTGGACAAACAACAAAAAAAAAAAAACATACGGATTTTTTTCTCCAGTGTAGTAGAATGGAATCTTCGCTTCGCTCGCTACGTTTGCTACGCTCATCCAATAAATAATGGATTTTGAGTTTATTTGTTATAAGAGCGCGTCAACTGTAGGCGCCACTCAAGCCTATGATAGGCGACGGAGGAAAGACCAAAGCTGTCTAGATCCAGTCTTATGTATAGGGGAAGAAAAGGGAATGATTCCGGGTACTCAACACATGGCTTAGGGCTAAACTCACTCGTCTAACAAGGATTTTGGCGTTTTTCTATAGTATTTAGTAGTTGTATGAACTTTTCCAAGTGAAGATAGTACAAGCCTACACGTATTAGCTTGCAAGTGGAGGATCAGCCAATCCCGTTTCCATGTATCCTGATGGGATGTAAAGCACACATTCCATCAGTATAATACAGAACACAATGAGGGGCTGGTGTATAATCAATAATTTTATTTTATTGTTAACACCCAGCAAGTGTTTACACTGACACACTGAAAAAAAAAACATGAATAAATTATGCTGCCTCAATGTAAAATATACTAGGAAGCTTCGCAAACGCTTTTTCAGGCGCGTTGTTGGATGAGCGTATGTTTTTTTAAACGAAAAAAGTGTAAAATTGCGATTTTCATAAGAAATAATTTTTCGATTGCGCTCAAATTTCACACGAATATATTAATTCATAAAATTAAGGTTTTGTGAAAAAATCATAACAATCGGATAAAGCATGTAGGTGTTATAAGTCGAAGAAATTTTTTAAAAATAAAAAAATCTTAAAATTGCGATTTTAATGAGAAATAATTTTTCGATTGCGCTCAAAAACGTGGCAGTTCTAAGTTCAGAGATTTCGAAGGCCTCCATAAAATTTCATCGCAATTGGAGTATCGGTTTAGCCGGAATCGTGCGGACAAACACACAAAAATACAAAAAAAAGAATTTAAAAAAAAACATTCCGGATTTTCTTCTCCAGTGTAGTGAAATGGAATCTTCGCTTCGCTCGCTACGCTCATCCAATAATATATAGGCTGGAGTTACTCTTTCTGCAAACTTGGTCAGATGGTCAGTTTACGAGATTTGATTAGGCCTTCATTTTTTTAAGGCCTGCGTCGTCAGTGAAATTATGTAATGTATTTGTGGGAAATATCCTGACAAGCTAGATAAATCGTTGTCTGTGTCTACATGCGATCATTTAACAAAAATATATTTTTTCGTCGCTCTCTCAAATTGAGCGGAAATGGTTGACAACGGAACCCCACTATGACGGATAGAATATATTTGTGATAAAGGTATTAAAGGCGGGTGTATTTTTTCCTTTTCACTCATCCTCGATGTCGGGTACGCAGCAGGCGCGACGCCAGGGGGGTTGTGCGGGGGATGGGGGTTGCATGGGAAGAAAGTAAGGGTCGTGGCCATGTCAACTTTTTTACGAGGCGCCACGTGAGAACTAGGAGTCATTACCAAGTGACAAAAAGGGAGGTCTGGAGGGTGAGATAGCCAAGATCGATAAGGGCTGTTTTTTGACTTGATATTTTTGTTAAGACATTGAAGCCTATTGAATTGATTAGTTTATAAAGTAATCCTATTACCGAGGAACGAAGAATCTTCAAATCTTTTAGATGGAATTTTGTAAAGTCAGTTTCTGGTAGAATGTTTAATTAGTGACCTACTTTTGTTGGATGTTGATTGATAAAGATAAACGGAGAGGAACCCAACTCGGTGTCAAAGGGGGCGTGATTTCCATTAGATGGAGAACGGTCGTCTTATTCTAAATGGTTCGGTCTGGGAAGATGCACGTTCAGTGGTAAGAAACCCCCTGGAGAGTTCGTTAGCGATAAGGACGACTTGCCGACAGATTCACTGGATTCGTGTGACAAGGTGGTTTTGTGGCTTCACTCCTGCTTCTATTGCAAAATGATGCGGGTTCATTTGTTCAGTCTGTCAGTTTAGTTTTCACATCATGAAAATGATGGAAAACATGAACTCTGAACAGAAATTAATTGAAAAACTGAAAAACAAATTGTCTTAATAGCGGGTAGAAATTGTTTTACCGTTCATCTTAGTCAAAATACTTGTTTTTTGTACTATAGGCCAATTATTCGCCAATCTATTTTTCAATTGCGGTACTGGATTAGAGTTTTTGGTGCATGAGCCATCTTATCCGAAAAATGTAAATTCTCTTGTTGTCTTTTGTTGTAATATTAATCTGAACTTTGTAACTCTGTAATCAATGTGTCAGGCTACAGAGGGCCACACTTGCCCTGCATTAGCCTTCCTGCCCTATGGGCAGCTAAAATTCATTAAAATAAATAATATGTATTGTAACTTACTTACATTTTGCTAATAGTATAGAAAAAAATGTTTAGAAGTAGTTTCATGTAGTGTTAATCTCTATGGATATAAATAAACAACAATACAAGGCTGTAAATAAATTGCCAATTTCCATTCATTTTATGTTTTCGGTGCACATTTATTTAATTTCATACTGCTATGTGGTTATTTATATCAGAGTAGCCTTAAAATATCTCTTGAAAGACATCCATATAACTATATTTATTTACTATATGATGTTACACATTTTAATTTATCTATTGTATACTTGGAAACAGAATAATAAAATAAACTAATTTTGGAAATATTGATCAAGGGAACAAAGTACTTAATATACTAGATGGGGTTTGTCCATAAATTTATTCGGTTTCACCAAAATCCTATGTGATATTTGCAATAAAAGTTTCTTCAAAAATGATTGTTAGCACAATTGTGGGTCCTCTGCAAGAAGGGCCTAAATCGAGTTAGGCCCTTCTTGCCCAAAATGTTTTGGACGGCTCCTCCATTGCCCGTCATCGTATAAACCCTCCGTAGTTGTTCGTCACGCTCCGCTAGGGCGCGCACAGCCCCATGAAGACACATTTTCGCGCGTCAGATTGCTTTACTGCACGGTAATAGCCTGGGCCCTAGCTTCTGCTATATTCCAATAGGATAGGTTTCATGTAGTAAACCCAGATCTAATTTACTTGATGTATATATTATTTCTTTATTCAAAAATGTCCTTTTCAAACCTACATAACCCATTTCAAATTTTTATTATGGTGGGGAAACGTAAAAACTTTAAACCCCTTTATCTCAGCTTGGTTTTTTTTTAGTTAGGCCCTTCTTTTTCAGGGACCCATCAATTAAGCTTGATTGTATGCTGTGATTGATGAAAGGATGTTTTGGAGCTGTGTCAAAATAATCCTAGCTGTAATAATGATTTTCAAATTTCAAAATTGTAATAACGCCCGTACAAATATTTTATCATCCATATTACACCCCAAACACAGAAGATTTTAGTTTTTATCACGGGACATCAAAAAAAAAATTAAGCGAGGCTAAAATTGCCTTTATAAAAAATTTTCTGTAGGCCATTAAAACCGAGATCTCAATTCTTAAACTGAATTTTTCTGTATTCCCTTTTAATCCTTCAAAAATAAGAATTTTTGGGGAAAAAAAAAAAGGGTTTTTTTCTAAGTTAGAGATTAAAGGCCCTCCAAAAAATTTTTCACCCAAATTTAGACGGTTTTAGGCCGGAATGTGGGGGACAAAAACCAAAAACCCCAAAAAAAGAATTTTAAAAAAAAATTGGATTTTCCCCAAGTAGTAAATGGTTTGCTTGGTCCACGTCATCCAAAAAAAATATTTTTTCTGCAAATGGGGATGGTTGACAAGGAACCCCAATTTTTTAATGCGGTGGGGAAATTTTTAATTTTTAAAAAAATTTAAAAAGGATAAACGTTTGTGTTTTTTTTTTTAAAAAAAAAATTTTTTTTGGTTTTAAAAGAGGGGGAAAGGCCGGAACCCCCTTGGGCGGGTTTTTTGGAAAAGGGTAAAAGGGCGGGGTTTTTTTCCTTTTCACCCCTGATTTGGGACCAGACCAAAAAGGGGGGGTTTCGGGGGGGGTGAGGGAAGAAAAGAATCGTGGCTGTTTTTTGACCCTGAAAAAATTTAAAGGAAAAAAGGGGATTTTGGGGGTGAAAAGAAATGTAAACTGGATAATTTTGTTTAAAACAGGGGGGGGGGCCTAGAGATTTTTTAAAATATCTTTACCGAAACGAAGAATCTTCAAAATTTTAAGGGAATTTTGTAAAGTCAGTTTCTGGTAAAATGTTTAATTAGTGCTACTTTTGTGGAGTTGTTTGAAAAAGATAAATGGAGGGGAAACCCCAACTCGGGGGCAAAGGGGGGTGATTTCCATAGAGAGAATGGTCGTCTTATTCAAAATGGTCGGTCGGGAAATGCACGTTCAGGGTAAGAAACCCCCTGGAGAGTTCTTTTTTTTAGCGAAAAGGGGACGACTTCCCGACAGTTTCACGGATTCGTGTGACAAGGGGGTTTTTGGGGTTTCACCCTGTTTCTATGAAAAAATGATGCGGGTTCATTGTTCAGTCTGCAGTTAGTTTTCACAACATGAAATGATGGAAAACATGAACTCTAAACAGAATTAATTGAAAAACTAAAAACAAATTTCAAAAATGGGGGGTTTAGAAATTGTTTTACCGTTCATCTTAGTCAAAATACTTTTTTGTACTATAGGCCAATTAATTCGCGAATCTATTTTTCAATTGCGGTACTGGATTAGGTTTTTGGTGCATGAGCATCTTATCCGAAAATGTAATTCTCTTGTTGTCATTTGTTGTAATATTATCTGAACTTTGTAACTCTGTAATCAATGTGTCAGGTACAGAGGCCACACTTGCCCGCATTACTTCCTGCCTTATGGGCAGCTAAATTCATAAAATAAAAAATAGTATTGAACTTACTACCATTTTGCTAAGTTAGAAAAAATTTAGAAGTAGTTTTCATGTATGTAATCTCATGGATATAAATAAACAACAATACAAGGCTGTAAAAAAATTTGCTAATTCCTTTCATTTAAATGTTTTCGGGCACATTGATTTTAATTTATGGTATTTATTCAGAGTAGCCTTAAAATATCTCTTGAAAGACATCCATATAACTATATTTATTTACTATATGATGTTACACATTTTAATTTATCTATTGTATACTTGGAAACAGAATAATAAAATAAACTAATTTAGGAAATATAGATCAAAAGAACAAAGCACTTAATATTCTAGATGGGTTTTGTCCATAAATTTATTTGATTTCACCAAAATCCTATGTACAATTTGCAATAAAAGTTTCTTCAAAAATGATTGTTAGCAACAATTGATGGGTCCTCTGCAAGAAGGGCCTAACTCGAGTTAGGCCCTTCTTGCCGAAAATGTTATGGACGGCTCCTCCATTGTCCCGTGCATCGTATAAGCATCCGTAGTTGTTCAGTCACGCTCCGCTAGGTCGCGGCACCAGCCCGATGAAGAGCACATGTATTCGCGCGTCAGATTGCTTTACTGCACGGTAATAGACGCTGGCCGTAGGCTTCATGCTAGTATTCCAATAGGAGTAGGTTTCATGCTAGTAAGCCTAGATACTAATTCACTTTGATGATAATATATTATTTCATTTATTACATAAAATGTGCCTGTTCAAGCCTACATAACTAATATTCAAACTGTATTATGTGTGGGAAGCAGTAAAAACTTTAAACCTCTTTATCTCAGCTTAGTTATTTTTTAGTTAGGCCCTTCTTGCAGAGGACCCATCAATTAAGCTTGGAATTGGATGCTGATGATTGATGAAGGATGGTATTGGAGCTGTGTCAAAATAAATCCTAGTAGCTGTAATAAGTGATTTTCAATTACAATATTGTAATAACGCCTGTAACAGTAATATTATTAATCCTATATTACACCTCCAAACACAGAAAGATTTGTAGTTTTTATCACGGGACATCAAAATAAAAATTAAACGAGGCTAAAATTGCCTTCATGAATAATTGTCTGTATGCCATTACGAATCCGAGATCTCAGATTCTTAAGCTGAATTTTCTAGTATTCCTTGTAATCCTGTCAAATAAGAATTTTTGGAGGAAAAAATTGCGATGTCGCTGAATTTTTGCAGAGACCTTCCTTAAATGATACTTATCAACATACTAAAACTCCCCTACAATCGGACTGGAGCTTCGGCCGTCATATTGGAAAATGGCGGCCAAAAAGTGTTTGTTATCGAATATCTCCAAATTTGTTTGAGATAGACAAAATATCTCAATGGCAGAAATATTCCCCATTTAATTCTTTACAAAACAGGTATCTTTTATAGTTTTGGTAGGGACAACGGTTACGTCACAAAATCGTGGTTTATATCGATGGTGAAGAACCAATACCTTCTATCTGCCATTTTCTGCAAAATGAGATTTTGGTGTCTATGGATACAGAAAATATTTCGATTTTTTTGGTGCTTATAGCTCCTATCTTACAATGCTTAAACATCTCCAAAAGAGACATAAAGACATCTCCCATCTGCCACCGCCAACTAGTTACTTTTTTTTAAATCAGTTTTAATGCTCTCCTGAACAATTCGCTTTTTGTCAGATAGAAGGTATTGGTTCTTCACCATCGATATGTTGCTTATTGGAGTACCAGCTAATTTCCAAATTTTCACGCCCGGCATCAAACAATGCCGGTAAATCCGTAAGAAATCGATTAATATACAAAAGGACTTTTGTACGGGGTTCATGAAAGCTTCCATTAGTATTTAAAAAATCAGTTCTGCGAAATTGGATTTTGCATTTACCCGGAATTTGGGTTTTCCCATTGTTGGCATTTCCTAAAAAATGCCATATTTTACTGTCCATAATTAAGCACTAAATAGCATTGGAGGAAAAATTCTTTCTACGCACAATGAAATGACTTAAATAATTATCCGATTACAACCAAAGTTTAAATCCAATATGGCTGCTAATTCCTAATATTCACAATATGAATACTGTTTTCGTGCTGTTTTTACACTCTTTTTGTTACATAATTCACTTTGATGTTGTGGATATTAGAAATTAGCAGCCATATTGGATTTAAACTTTGATTGTAATCGGATCATTATTTGAGTCATTTCAATGTGCGTAGAAAGAATTTTTCCTCCAATGCTATGAAGTGCTTAATAATGGACAGTCAAAAAGGGCATTTTTGAGGAAATGCCAACAATGGAAAAACCCAAATTCCGGGTAAATGCAAAATTCGATTTCGCAGACATGATTTTTTAAAATACTAATTGAAGCTTTCATAAACCCCGTACAAAAGTCCTTTTGTATTTAAATCGATTTCTTACGGATTTACCGGGCATTGTTTGATGCTGGGCGTGAAAATTTGGAAATAAGCTGGTACTCCAATGAGCAACATTTAAACCACGAATTTGTGACGTAACCGTTGCCCCTACCAAAACTATAGAAGACACCTGTTTTGTAGGGAATTAAATGGGGAATATTTTTACTATTGAGATATTTTGTCTATCTCAAACCAATTTGGAGATATTCGATAACAAACACCTTTTGGCCGCCATTTTCCAATATGGCGACTGAAGCTCCAGTCCGATTGTAGGGGAGTTTTAGTATGTTGATGAGTATTATATAAGGAAGATCTCTGCAAAAAATCAGCGACATCGCAATTTTTTCCTCCAAGCGTCAATATACAATCTTATTTGACAGGATTATGAGTTTGAAAAAAGTAAAATACATCGCGCGCGGTATCCCAAAGTTTGACAAAAGCTAAACGTATAACATAGCCATAGCCTCTACACAAAGCCCTATCAGAAGAAGATAGGGCCGTCTTTCTTGAGAAATATACTATCACGTTCCCAATTAGTTTTTCAAAATAACAAGTTGTGTTAATATGAAATATTCGAGGTAAACCCAACCCCCAATATATAGCCAGGGGTGTATGTTCTGATCTGGCATTCAGTTCGGAACAGTAGGTACGCAGCAGCGCTTTGGTAAGCATATCAGCCAAGTACGAGGTATAAGGACTCGAATGAAGAAAGTAGAAATTATATGTTACATCAGTTAGGCATACATTGGTTGCAATGCATTATGGACATTCGATATTGACAATCGATATATGCTCGAGTGTATACTTCGATTATCCTTCGATATTATTATGCCTTGACTCTTGCAGTGAGTATAGCCAAAGAAATAGGCTTCTTCCTGTCTGTGACAACCAATGTCAGACACTGTAACTAACACGTGTATTAATTGAATCAGTTGTTCAAGAAAGGGCACGAGTCCTCAAAGAATAGTTTTGAGTAAACAACAAAAAACTGTCTCCATTGTTATATATTAATATAAAATACAATTTAAGCATGTCAATAATAAGTTTGAGTACTTGACATTATGTAATGGAAAAAAAAAGAATTTAAAAAAAATGTAAGGGTCTTCATATGAGGGCATAAACCTTGTGGACTAATGCCCTTTCTTGAACAAATGTGAATGTTGCGTACTTTTTTTATATAAAAATTGATAAAATACTGTAATTTTTAGAATAGAATAGTGTTACAACACATTTGAGTACTAGTTAGTATTTAAATAGTAAGATAAAATAGAAAAAAAAACTTTTTAATGAGATCATAAGCTTTTTGGACTAATGCCCTTTTTGAAAATATGGAAATTTTGCACACTATTATGGATAACCTTTTTAATGGTTTTAAGTACTGTTAAGTTTGTGTCTTGGACGTTACTGTCTGTTTTGTGGACATGTTGGTATTCTTGAAAGTCTAAGCCTCGATTGTCACTGCCTTCTGTACACTCTCGCGACAATATATTTTATTGTGACAACTCATTTGTTCAAGAAAGGGCACAAGTCCATGGACTAATGCTCTTTCTTGAACAAACGAAATAGGTCGACTCATTTCTGCAGCACATGCACTATAGGGACCAATGCCGTTTCTTGTCAAAACGTGTATCTATGTATGAAGAGTTGATTTTCATACCTAACTAATTTTCGTCCAAAAGTGGACAACTGCCCTTTCTTGAACAACTGATTCAATTAGGGATGCACATCGATACTTTTTTCATTATCGATTATCAAAATGATAACATCATTATCGGTAATATCGATATCACCAACAAAGCCTGATCATGGAACCTCAAGTATGGCAAGTGTAAGTCAAAACAATATAATCGCGTTCCGTTTGCTGCCTCGCTGTCTTCGATTCATGTGTTTGACTTCCGTTTTTGACTGATACCTCATTTTCTAAACATAAATCTCGAGTGTGACACCATCAGCCTGCCAGTGCATGGCGCAACGTGAGATAATTTTATTCTCTAGAGTTTGGTTCGTGCCACTAAATTGACCAACTATTTGATATTTCGATACTGAATTTATAATTGAATTTTAATTATCGATTATCGAAACGATATCGATTATTGATTGTCAATCGATATTATCGATTTTCGTGTGCATCCCTTGATTAATTCTGTAGCTGTTCTTTATTTTGTACTTTAATCATCAATACAAAGGAATGGTACAATATATAATATGTTTCACACAGATGGAATGCAATTATAAAAATTAAGTTTTTAATTTGATCCTTTTTTGCACTCGATTATTTTAAATAATTATTACGACAGAAAATCCTTATCATATCACGCGAATGATGTGTAAAAAACTATGTAGGCCTATGTAGCCTATGTACAATGACGCAGTATATAATATGTTTGTGCTCCATACGATTTACAAATTAGCGTGATTGGACGTTACTAAAATAAGTCTAATTGAAAACTCTAAAATAATGTTTTCTACAGCACATTCTCTGTCTGTCGGCAAGTACAGACGACAGAGGTCGGCAACCGACATGCCACAAAGATGGTTGGATGCGGTTAACATGGGAAACATTACAAGCAGTTGCAATATGTTGCTGGATATCACTATCACCTTGAACCAGCTAACAATTGTAAATTGGTTGCTCGTGAGGTAAAACCTGTTCAATTGTTTGTTGCGTTTCGCTCAGAAATAAAATATCACCTCCATTACATATAAAAATGTGGAATAATGTTTAGGTAGATAAGACGTATACTTAATTTGCCTTGGTACTCAAATAATCCGATTACTAAAGTCGTTGGGACACTTGTATTAGTAATTAAAGGTAATGGGTACATATGTCTTAAAAGGAGTTTATTCACATTCTATGAGTGCGAATCTAATCAAGTCTTATAGTAATGCACTTAGGCTATTCGAGACGGAGAGTGATGATAGATGACGACGAAGGACAATCACAAAAACATGCCTTATGCGGGATTCGAACCCACGTCGCTTCGGACCAGACGTACCATGTGCCACCGCGGACGGCTTTCAACATTCAGCCACCGTTCTCGAGTGCGCAAAGATTTAAAACATTTACTTTTCAGAATTTGACATTTCTGGATATTACTGACCATTGGTGTTATACGGTATTTTGTAAATGAAGGTATCCATGTTCTGCCAGTGGTCAATTTAATTCAATTCCAATTAATTGTATTTCTTTGTGCACGCATATAATTGAAGCTATAAGCTAATAGTTGAAAGCATAAACACATGTGGTTAATTATAGATGTGAAGATAAACACAAATAAGATTATTAATACATAATGTTATGAAATCTGCGTAATAGATATTATCCTCTTGTGTGCAATTCGGCTATTACAAGAATGCCTCTTTTAAAAAGAGAATGGTCTTACAATGTAATATAAAACCATAAAACTAGGTCTTATTTTCAAAATGTGTCTATACTAGGTTGCGTAGGCCTATAATTATTAATTATCCGTAACTAAATTCATGGATCGATGCTTAGGTGCTAAGATAAGGAAAAATATGTATATTATCAATTTTGATATATTAGTTACCTTCAAATTTAAAATACAAATTCTATTCACTATGGGTCTGGTATTTATGTTGTACAATCCTGATGCAAAGACTGATGTACCAGATATAGTTTGTTCTGACGTTATTGAACAACGGGAATCATTATGTTTTCCATCAATACACATACGGAACTGTTTATAAGGTGTAGTTATGTAGTCCACGAAAGAATGCTTACATGAATGAATCATGACTTATGACTTGTGGCCTACGATCTTTAAAGCGTCCACAGTTAGTGAGTAATGATATTCAGACGGACAATTGATTGATGCTTTCTTTCTTCTAACCATCGGGGGTTCAATATGTCGCTGTAATCCCTGTAGGGCGAGGGATGCTTGTCCTGCTAAGGATGGTAATTCGTTCCCTAGGGTCAGGATCAGCCCCCCCCCCCTCCCCCCACCCCTCAATCTAGTTCGTAGTATGTTGAGCAGCGCGATCAACACACGATGTTGTATCTCGGACATCAAAGTGTAATATTTTTGTTAATTAAGTAATGTTTTGAATGAATAAATAACGAGTTAGTCGACCCAGTCAGCTATTAAATTGGAATTGATTTTCGAATAGAGACATAATCCGCATACGTGCATTGCAGCTACGGCGAACTCCTAGATGATTGTCGACCAAAATAGGTTGATTAAGTTATAGTGTATCTCATAAAGTGATAGCAAAGATGTCAATTTTATTGATCGATATTGGAAAATATTTTGGATATCGATGTCCACTATATTATCGAATTTATGGATAATTTCTATAATATCAATTGAAAAAGCAATATTTTTACTGTCCTGCATTCGCGCGTTAGTAAGAAGTGATTTGCAATCACTCATTGCACCCTTACGCCGAGTTGTGGCTTTCATACCCGTATTAAATATCATACAATGATACACACGCTAAAACATCACCATACAAGGAAAATGATGATTTTATTTTATTCAAAATATTCTTTAATTTTGTCTATATTTTTAAGCGATAACTAAAATTGACCTTTGATATCAACATACATATCCACACAATTCAATATCAACGGGTAGGACCACGTATAATAATTTTGTTCTTAGAAAATGAATTTGCTTTAGCATACGTTGATGAAATAATCACTGAAACACAAAGAAAAACATGTTTTTATTTGATATTCAATGTTCCCCTATTCAGGTCCTAAGGGTACCTTGTTACATGAAGAGGAAATACTAATTAGCTATGTGTTCATGAGTTACAACTTTTTTCAAATTCAAATGACAACAAAACTAAAATGAATAAAACGGACATGTAAGCACTGACTCACTTTGGTTAGTAATGACTAATGTATGTAGCTTTAGTGCTGTACTGCAAATATTATCTCATGCACTTATGGGAATATTTGTTAAGTCAAGTTGTCGTGGTCTGACAGCAAACACAATCAATGAAGCACACACGGTAATGGTACCTTCAACTTCGTTCCGCGACTAATACATAATTGAGCAACGTTGACAATCATGTCTCGGATGACTTTCATGTACTTTGGAAGGCCAAGATTAAGTAATCACTACCTTTAGAAGAAATCGTTCAGCGGGCATGAGCAATTACTACACGTCACGTGTCCGTCCTGTGCCTGGGATCGGTGGAGAAGGAATGCACAAGAAAGAACCGAAGACGAATGATTCTCAGTCTCTCCACTCTTCTATCAACTCGCTTCGACCATGTCTACTGATAAGTGATCCCCGAAAAGATTTCGAGAACTGGGTATGGATGTATCACCCACAGCACAGCAGCTCCCCCTACTTTGACTGCGAATGTGAATGTCTCGCTTCACGGTAAGCTGTCATTGTTAATAAATGAAGCCCACTAAATCCTAGCAGTTCAACAATGTGCAGAACCGAAGTGTCGGCCGTTCGCGATGGGCGTTGGGTAATCTCAAGTTCAAAGAAGAAGAAGAAGAGGAAGACGAGACGAAGAGAAATAGGACTGCACTTTTTTAAATGAACGACATAAAAAAAGACGTCTTGAAAATAAAGAGTGGATGAACTTCTGTTTTCTCTTCTTGGTTGAGTCCCATCCCTCAATAGTAGCCGGCCCGCCTAATGCAGAGGGCGGATTATTCAATTATTAATGAAATGGTTCGGGAGTTTGCGTGTAGTTAAGCCCGGCTTGACCCGGACTGAGCGATGGAACATTCACGTGTATTGGACAACTCATCCAATATTCACCATAGAGGCTCGCTGCTAATCAATGCGCATGCACAACCGGCTAACACGATTCGACAATTGTGAATTGCATGTAAGCTTCTGCATGGATTAGCGAAATAATAATTCGGCATTCACAACATTTTCGTACTGTAAATTAAAGTAGGAATATTTCTATAGAGGACCGCAATTTGCTTTACAAAACGGCGATGGGAGCATCACTAATGCAGCCCGCGGTGATTCAATGCCTGCAGCTCAGAATGAATGATATGGGTGGGTATGGCTTCGCGGATGGCTGGTCCATCTTCCACGGGAGAATGCTGAGTCACACTAACGCTCTATAGTCTTGTCTATATTGAATACCTAACACAACCCCTCCCAATGCATCACACAACTAAAAACGTAAAAACCATGGTGAAGGTTGTAAGAAGAATTTATATCTCCACTCCTCTCCCCTGTGGCCTTCTAATGTCGAGAAAACTAAAGCCCTCATCCATCTTCTTAGCCATCTTTCTTCTCAAGTCTAAGACTTGGGAACTTGTTCCGTTATTCTTTTTTACTTTGCATGAAGATTAAATGATATATGTTTTAAAGTGGGCCTCTTTCTTTTTAATAATAGGCGCTCCTCGTTTATTGGTCTAAGGGAAGCCTGGACGTTGTGTTTTAGCGTGTCGTGGTGGTACTCGTAAAACGCAGGAGCTAACATTATTACGCGTAGACAAGAAGGAGCTGTGTTGTGTTGTGTTGTTTGTGGGGACGCGAAGGTTACGTTTAGCAGACGGCAAATGGCTCCACCCCTGGTTTATACATGGACGGTAGCCTCCAGCATCGACACGACACGGCGGCATTCGGTCGGCGGTGCGGGAACGAAGCCGCCATTACGGGAATAATGGTAACTTTCCTTGCAAATGTCCCCATGAAACCGAGAGAGCTACATGATTGCGAAAAGCACAAGGACGCTTTTAACGGGATACGATCACGGGTGAAACTTTTCTTCCTCCTTCTTCTTCCACTCACTTTGAGAATTGCCTAATCCAGAGTGGACATAACGATTGAGTATGCAGTTTCAACAATTCTCAAAGGCTTAGGAAACAGCAAGGGTAAAGTAGGTTGGATCGTAAGACGGAGCCTAAGAGATAGGAGTAGGCAATGTGTTTCTTAGAGCAGTCACACTTCTTGTGTTTAACTTTGTGAGGTTCGAATCCGTAATCCATTTAAGCTTTGGCGGAGCGTTCCGGAGCACGTTACTAGCACTCCAAGGAGCAAAGAGGCTCAGACTCGTGGAAGCTGGAATCACTGTCCGGAAATTTAGCAGGAAGAGTGATGAGAGGAAAGTCGACCCCCTATTTGGAAAAGAAAACAGCCCACTCCACTCCACTCTAGTTCTAGCCAGACATTAAGCTATTGTTGTACTTACTCTTCATTCGAACTCACAACATCCATTTCCTCGAGGATGAAACTGTCAGTTGACACTAGAGTTTAAGTCCTTTATTAAATACAAAACAACATTTAATTTAAAATAATAAATTACAATCATACACTTAGTACGTGGGAAAGTATGTCGAAAGAACTTGTAAACAATGCTGATGGTTTAGTTGCGATGCATATTATTGATTTGTGCAACAAATATTTACCTTTTATCAAACAGAAACCACAAAATTTGGCATTTGATATAAATTAATTATTGAAAGCATCAAAGGTTGATAATTAATGTAACGTTAGAATCGAATCTGCCTGCATATTACAACAAATTTTACAACATTTTAAGAAATTACAACAACAATAGGAACAGCTGATGTCAAAGAAGTTGGATACTAGAAAGAAAGGACAAAGAAGTTGGAAACTAGAAAGAAAATGTCAAAGAAGGTGGAAACTGAAAATAAAGGACAATGAAGGATCAAGAGGAGAATATGCTGGAGATTGAAAGTCCAAAAGTGTATGTGGCGGCCAATTTTGATATTTTGAATTTACATCTTTGGATTTTATATGAAGTTTATTTAGACTAGGAAAACGCTTAAGTCCAACCGCGTTGTTGGATGAGCGTAATTGGTGCATTGAGCTGCCATGTGTTATGCGGATTTTCTGTTGTTCTGTGAAAAAATTATTACGGGGTGCGCGTGCACCTGTGCACCTATACACGAGCCGCCCCTGCAAATACTAAGTCGAAGAATTTTTTTAAAATTAAATTAAATTAAATAAAAAATTACTTTATTTTTTTATTTTTTTTTATTAATCGTAATTTTTAAAAAAGAAAAAAATTGTAAAATTTCGATTTTCATGAGAAATAATTTTTCGATTGCGCTCAAATTTCACACGAATATCTTAATTCATAAAATTAAGGTTCTGTGAAAAAATCATTAAAATCGGATTAAGCATGTAGATGTTATAAGTCGAAGAAATTTTTTAAAAAAAAAAAATTTTTTTTAAAAAAAATAGCGATTTTAATGAGAAATAATTTTCCGATTGCGCTCAAAAACGTGGCAGTTCTAAGTTCAGAGATTTCGAAGGCTTCCATAAAATTTCATCGCAATCGGAGTATCGGTTTAGCCGGAATCGTGTTAACAGACAGACAAAAATACAAAAAGAAAGAAAAAAAAAGAAAAAAAAAACATTCCGGATTTTTTTCTCCAGTGTAGTGAAATGGAATCTTCGCTTCGCTCGCTACGCTCATCCTATTACCTATGTCTCCTTGGCAGTCAATTTTGATATTTTTAATTTATTTACTTGTATTTGTTATGAAGTTTATGAATTGACTTATATTTACATCTGGGTATGCGTTTTTATCTGTATTCTTGGTCAAGCAGAACAAAAGACCTTATGGCCTTAAGCTTCGCCAAGTCAAAAATAAAGACTATTTTATAACAAGGAAAACGCTTAAGTCCCGCCGCGTTGTTGGATGAGCGTAATTGGTGCATTGAGCTGCCATGTGTTACGCGGATTTTCTGTTGTTCTGTGAAAAAATCATTACTTAGTCGAAGATTTTTTTTAAAATTAAATTAAATTAAATAAAAATAAGCTTAATTTTTTTAATTATTCGTAATTTTTAAAAAAGGAAAAATCGTAAAATTGCAATTTTCATAAGAAATAATTATTCGATTGCGCTCAAATTTAACACGAATATATTTATTCATGAAATTAAGGTTCTGTGAAATATTATTACAATAGGATAAAGCATGTAGGTGTTATAAGTCAAAAAATTGTTTTAAAAAAGAAAAAAAAACGTAAAATTTCGATTTTTATGAGAAATAATTTTTCGATTACGCTCAAATTTCACACGAATACCGTAATTCATAAAATTAAGCTTCTGTGAAAAAATCATTACAATCGGATAAAGCATGTAGGTGTTATAAGTCGAAGATATTTTTTAAAAATCGAAAAAAAAATCATAAAATTGCGTTTTTTATGAGAAAAAATTTCCCGATTGCGCTCAAAAACGTGGCAGTTCTAAGTTCAGAGATTTCGAAGGCCTCCATAAAATTTCATCGCAATCGGAGTATCGGCTTAGCCGGAATCGTGTTAACAGACACACAAAAATACAAAAAAAAGAAAAAAAAAAGAAAAAAAACATTCCGGATTTTTTTCTCCAGTGAAGTGAAATGGAATCTTCGCTTCGCTCGCTACGCTCATCCAATTATTATTATGACTGGCTCTCATTGACCGTGCTATGAGCTAATGCTATACAGGTGGTATTACACGCAGAAAATGCCGTTGTGATTAATGAATTAGGACCAATCTATGTGGTAAATAAAATATTGAAATAAACTTCAATTACACATTGAATACAACACAGTGAAACCATTTTAAATACTCTACTATATGAAATTATAAAAAATGAATTGCTACCTTAGTAATTTGCCTTATAAATATTTGAAAACTGATAAGATGTGTGGAATCAGAATTCAAAATCGATTTATGACAAGTTAACTTTATTTTAGTTTGCTTTAGCTTTTACACAAGACTGCATGTTTATAGACGGTACCTACTTTTGTATTATATCATTATTTACTTTGAAGTATGTCAGTAGACGGTACATGGAAAATTGAACTATAAACTCGAAAGTCAAAAGTAAACATTTCAACGTGTCATCACAATGAAACTAACAAAAAGGCTATTCCCTCTGAAAATGATTCTAAAATCGCGAACTAAAGACGTTTTATGACTACCGAACTGAAGTAAGATGGATGCGTGAACGCGGTCCGCGTCCTGAATCTTGATTCAGTTGAGCTCATCGCGATGCGAGCGGCGCGCGGTCCGGCGCGAGTGAAGATAACACGGGGCAACTCGCAGGGAAGTGAATAGAGAGCTAGGGTGGCTGATGACTTGGGACCGCGCTATAAAAGAAGTGCTGGAGGAGCCACCGGGAGAAGAAGAAAGGAGACGCAACTCGCGTAAAAGGCAAACGAAAAAGATTGCATCGAGGTATTTCAATTACTTAAACTAACGTTTCTTCCCTGTCCTGTATTTTCGACGACAGGGTGATTGATTTGTCCACCACCAAGCTTGGTTGCGCATGCGTCAGAGCGAGGCTCAAGTGTCGACATAGCACTCGAAGGGCTAATGTATTTTAGGCAACACGGGACTTCAATAACACACAAGTCAATTACGAAGAGATGTTCCTGTAAGAGACGTTCTATAGGAAACATTTCTTGCCCTATCCGGTCTCATAGTCAACAACACAACAGCGGTCACTGGATGAGCGAGAGAAGCGAAGAAATCATCTTTAGACTGGTCTGTTCTCTCTTTACAAGAACTATTACACAGATTTTGATGCAGATTTCAAAAAATCTTTGTAACATTTCTAAACTGAGACCTGTCATGTTATAGATAGCAACCAAATAAAACATCCTCATAAAAATCTCACAACGCTTTTTCTCACTTTGAAATAATAAACATGGAATAATTTTGAATAGTGTCGTTGCTATATTGTAACCCGTTAGATACATTTATTATTTACTAACATATTAGTATTTTGCTTTTCGTTCTATACTCAATTACGTAAGTAATGCCTATATTAGGCGAAGAGAGCTCAAAGGGAAGTAAATATATAGGCATTGACGATTGATTGAGGTTTTACGTATATTGTATCAAAAACGCCCATCCTTTCACATGACTATAAACATAACGATCGCGACGCCGAGTTTATCCACTAAACTACATGATAAATCATTAAACGAATTCCATTTTCGTAGAACTCATTCTCAGCTTAATGGGATACAAACAGGGTTCACTATTTCTCACTCCTCTAATACCCTAGATTCTATTTGCATCTGTCGTCGATAATCCAAACGCGGAAACGTCTGTAATAATTTTGGTCATGATTAAACTTTTACCACCTTTAATAAAAACAGCACGTTATGTCATATTGGTAATATCACAATATACATTAAAAATCTGTTCCACCAGTCCCACCCTCCCCTCTCCCACCCCACCCCTGACGCGGCCTAAGTATATTGCGTTTTCGAAGTGAGTTAAAAATAAAACCAATTCCAAAACCTGTCGAAACGGAAACAGTTACCGTACGAATAGGCTTCAATAAATCTATTACTTATAGGTCGTTCGTCGTCGTTGTGCCAGGGTGGCGCTCTGGTGCTGGTTGCCATGCTACGCTGTAAGCATTCTCTCCCTCCCCCATATAACAATCAACCTAGCCTACCACGTTAACAGTGCATTATGCATTTTTGATAAGGATAATGGAGAATATACATAATGTAAATATAGGGGAGAGTACAATTAGTTCAAAAATCCTTGAAATGCAACGTTTAAATTTTGCTAAATAAACAGCGTGCCTAGTAATTGGGTTCAATACAGATTATATTATCAAGATTAAAAATTGAAAATTAATGTAGCCTACTGGCCTGCACACACACCAATTTTCTGACAATCTTGTGTATGTAAATAAACTATATAGGAAAGGCCAAATTGAATGTCGTTTTACCGAATAATGGGTAATTAAATGAAGCTCATGGATGCCCTTGTTTAAATAAGATACATCAACTAGAACGACCAAATATTTACATCTGAAAAGTTATGGGGCAGATTCCAAAACTATTCCAAATTAAATACTGCTTAGTAAAAGTACTTTTTACCATGCTTAGAGGTGGATTTTGTCGTTAAAATATAGAGAAACCATGATTTAAAGGTAGGCTATTTACTTATAATGACGATGATGACGATGCCAGCTGGGGTTTAAATAACGATGAGCAGTTTTAAGTCAACGTTCACCTATAGCCTAAGCTTACAGCTGTGAAGCTGAAGAAATACCTTTTTCTAGTTGTTATAAATATGAAACTAGTAGAACAGGTAAATTGATTATTAAATTGTAATTATTTGGACTTACACTGATCTTATATTAAAACTTTATTTGTAATATTTCGACACTAGTCGAGTTTCTTTCTCAATCTAAAGTTGAACAAAGAATATTTTAACAATATAAATAAATATAAAAAATAACAAGAACGTCCATGAAACATTTATGCCAACAAATTATGATTATAATAAAAATAAAACATTGCAGAAATAAATTATGTACAAATAATAGATGAGGGCAAGAACATGAACATCAAATCGTCAAAACATCCAGTTTAAGACAGCAATGCACTAGGTCTCACTTTAGAAAAAAAATCCCAATTGGAGGATAAATTATATTACAAATAAAGTATTAATATGAGAACAGTGTATGTTCAAATAATTTCAATTTAATAATCTTCTAGTTACAGTTAGGATCGAACCAGCAACCCACTGAATTCGAGTCTCCCTCGTAAACCATACAGTGATATCCCTCAATTGATTATGAACTTTAGCGTTGTTGCAGTCTAATTGATAAGCCCCGTCATTGGAGGTCCACTTTGCATTGATCTTCTACTATTCAGTTCAGACCAAATCATCTATTCAGTCCAGTGGTTTTAAAATGATTGGCCATCAAAGCGGTCGCCCTCTAAAGATTGTTGCTCAGTTGTCGTGTTCGCGGACACCGTCAATAACACAGGCGGTGGAAACCAAAGCACTCACAATATTAGTTTGACATTACGGAAACATGGGAAACGCATTAATGTCGTTATGATTTGTTAAAGTGTTATGTTTGGCCCGAAACTACCAATATAGAGTGGGTCATGAATAATATGTCATGATTAAAACAAATACATGCCACCCAAAGACCACTAGGTAATTTATGATGATGCGGTGGGAACTTGACAAAATGTGAATTGCGACTAAAGAACTTTCTTTGCCGACATGTTTAGCAGAGTGTGTTACTATCATGATAATATGGTGTTCGTTTGCTTTTTTTATCGAATGTACTAATACAATGATCAAGCAAACGAAGACCGAGTTAAAATATGCAAACTAAAGAGACAGTAGATAATGCCACATTGGCACTGTATTTAATAAACTAGGAAGCTTTGAAAACGCTTTTTCAGGCGCGTTGTTGGATGAGCGTAATTGGTGCATGCATGCATGCGGATTTTCTGTTGTTCTGTGAAAAAATCATTACTTAGTCGATTTTTTTTTTAATTAAATTAAATTAAATAAAAAATTAACTAAAATTTGTAAATTTTTAGTTAATCGTAATTTAAAAAAGGAAAAAATCGTAAAATTGCAATTTTCATAAGAAATAATTATTCGATTGCGCTCAAATTTAACAAGAATATATTAATTCATAAAATTAAGGTTCTGTGAAAAAATCATTACAATAGGATAAAGCATTGTAGGTGTTATAAGTCAAAGAACTGTTTTTGAAAAAGAAAAAAAAACGTAAAATTTCGATATTCATGAGAAATAATTTTTCGATTGCGCTCAAATTTCACACGAATACCTTAATTCATAAAATTAAGGTTATGTGAAAAAATCATTAAAATCGGATAAAGCATAATATAGGTGTTACAAGTCGAAGAATTTTTTTTTAAAAAAAAAAAATCGTAAAATTGCGAT
Source organism: Sweltsa coloradensis (assembly GCA_024449915.1). Taxonomy (NCBI): domain Eukaryota; kingdom Metazoa; phylum Arthropoda; class Insecta; order Plecoptera; family Chloroperlidae; genus Sweltsa; species Sweltsa coloradensis. The sequence goes on from JAMZAV010003128.1 coordinate 36,995, forward strand.
TTTCATGAAAAATAATTTTCCGATTGCGCTCAAAAACGTGGCAGTTCTAAGTTCAGAGATTTCGAAGGCCTCCATAAAATTTCATTGCAATTGGAGTATCGTTTAGCCGGAATCGTGTTAACAATCACACAAAAATACAGGGGAAAAAAGAAAGAAAGAAAGAAAGAAAAAAAACATTCCGAATTTTTTTCTCCAGTGTACTGAAATGGAATCTTCGCTTCGCTCGCTACGCTCATCCAACAAAGACATTTGATTTCACTATAAGTTATTCATTGGACTAGTAAGAAAACAATCTTAAGTTGTGTATGCATATGTTAATATTATTTAACCATTTATTTACTCTGATAACAGCAAATAAATCAATCAATAAATAATAATAAAATTATCTCCACCAACGTTTATTCCACCCAAGATAGCTGTTGGAGAAAATATGAAATAGTTAGTGTGTATTTTGTGAGAAATAACACAGCTGAAGTTACAAAAGTACTATATTATAGAAAATCACAAACATATTTTAAAAATTGAAATCACAGTGTTTAAATACCAAATCCGCCTAAAGGGTGTTCGTATCAAAACATGTTTAGAGCTTTCTGATCTGAGCTACCGGACCACTAACCGTTATTATTTTTAAGTATACATGAAAGCAGGATGATATTTCGCAATAACCCGTCCTAACTCCTAACCAACAGTCGCAAACGAATCTCTAAATATTGCGTAAGATATCCGTTTTCATTCTCCGTTCTTGTTATGGTAATCGATGTTACCAAACCATTGAAACTTTTCTTTTCATGACAATTATTGCACACACAGATGCCGCTTAAGACTCGTCGCCATACCCGCCTGGTTGAAAGAGAGCGATGATTGCATTCATGCCAGAGGGAGGGCGATGGAATAAACACGATTCCCTTTCTAAGGATCTTATTTTACTTAGACGTATGAAGATTTAAATGATATTATAGCTTTGCAGCGTAATGAACGGGGCGATCACCCCCAATTTTTTTTAAACATAATCTGTAGCATATAATTACACTTAAATGGCCGTTTAAATAATTATACGAATTTAACAAGTTTTTTATCATGAAATTTGCGAAAATAGGCGTTTTGGGGAATTTCTTGAATTGGCTTTAACCTGCTTCTTTTTTGTTTCATATAGGCCTACATACTAGAGCAACGTACTAATCTAAAATCACCCTTTATAACATCGGGTTTTGAAAGTATGTACAAATATATACTCAAAAATATGCATTCCGAAATCATCCCATCTTGGTATTCGTCATATTTTGACTTACCCAAATTACAAAAACAAAATATGGCGGATTTGCGGAAAAAGTTGTCGAGTACCTACGTCAAAAACGGCCAATATTTTTTTTATCAAAATCCTTCAAGGTCACACGGCATTAAGATCGCCCCATGTTATTCTTATGGGAGATTTTTACCGATGGTACCTAGCTTAAAAATGACCAAGTTTTACCATTATTTTTCGAATCATGGCGGACCCAATAATTGTTATGTTCGAACTCTCCTGCCTGAATGAAATATATTATTTTTGAGTTGAGCGGGTGAATACCCCTGAGGGCCTGAAACGTATTTGCAATAATTTCAGTAAACTTAGCTTTCATATAAAGAATAAACCACTACTCCTCAAATAATAAACAACCGTTTCTGTGTTTCTAGCTAACAGTATTGCTAAAGTTCTGAGGGTTGAAGGAGACTCGAGTAGCATTGTATTAATTTAATATTCGAAACAACAGCAAAGTGTATCCATTTTCTAAAGAAGTCTTTGAGAGAGTGTGTTATATTATTCCGAATCGGTGCTCAAAGTGCGTTCACTAAGGTATTGCGAATCCTCGGCCATGTAATTTTTATTTATTTCAGGTAAAATTGGGATTCTTTATATGTGTATTTGCGTTTATTTCAATAACAAGTATCTAGGAACAGGGTATAGTTGAAACGAAATTAATTTCTAAAACATGTCTGTATGTCGACTTATGTATGATCACTGGCTGTTTCGTCGTGTCGATAATGAGGCACTCCGGACACTACGGGTCGTGAAAGCCTACAATATCTCATGTCTGTATGTCATATGTAACATGTAATTTGCCGCGTGCTATTGATAAGGGTGTGTTCGTGCATCTTGAATCATAATTTGAATGTAGTAGTTTGACAAAGTTGCTTCTCAAATCTCAATCGATCTAAACACGACAGTAATTTTGTTTCCATGATACGAGCGCCTTTTCTAGTCGCACGTCAGGTAAACCACAATGATATCAGAATCTCCTTCACCTAACTCTTGTTCCACATTGACGTGGAATTTCTTCCGAATGTGGGTGGGTGGTGGGATTTTCTTGTTGAATGACGTATCGTCGATATAACCGAGGGGAGTTGAAGTTGAAGAGGGGGTTTGGGGGGGGGGGTTCTAGGCTCGGTCCATCATGCATCAGTCCTACTCCAATCCCCAGCCAATATCCCGCCAGCTGAGTATTTCCCACACCCCGCCGCCCGCGGTTACCTTCAACTGCCACCGCCGGCCAGAGCACTATGCATCTACGCACTTCACGGCCCCAACATTCGGACCAATGTAGGACCTTAAGCCATTCAAAGTGTGCTGTTGATTGTATTGGAACAAATGGCTTCTAAATTGGAAGCCGAGTATGCATTTAATTGGTTTATGAGAGTACGGTGTATGGAGAGTTACAAGTAGTCGTCATCCACTTCCGAACAATCGTATTTGCTTTCCGACACCCCCTCCCTCCAACTCCTCATACAACCTATGCCACAACGTGTAAGTAATTAGTAGCGTAGCCGGCGGTTGAGACTAACTCGAAACCGCAGGATTTAAATGTTCAGCATAAAGTTGAATTAGGGAAGCTAACTACGTCACGATTTGTCAATAGGAGGGAAGATAAACTGATGGGGAGCTTGCGGTTACATCCTGAATGTGTTCGTCTTGGTCGTTGCTATTCAGATTTAGAGATTCAATAATATGGAGGAGAAAGAGACAATTTTATGTGATTTTTTTTTCATTGATATTAATATCTTACTAGGTTATTGGTGACTATGAAGACTGTAAAAATCAGTATTTGTGGTATGTGCACCTGTTGTGGATGAACATAAACATATTTGCGTACCAATCACTTATTTACATGTGTTATATGTCTTAAAAAATCACAGGCACTATCGGCGAGCGACGAATGGTCAACAATGCAAATTCGATTTTTGTTGCTTAACGTCTCTTGTATTGCAATATTAATAACCTAGACGATGAGTGGGAGTGGGATTCGAACCCACTTCTCGTATGAGCCACTGCGCGGACAGCATGATCAACCAAATATATTTTTTGTATTTCATAGGTTGAGAGATTTGTTTTCAAGCTCTTTTCTTGATGAAATATTAGACTGTCATATTATTTATTTGGTTGTATAGTTGCTTGAGCATCGTTATTACTTATTTCACTGTATAACTGGTATAACGTACACTATAAAAATATGGAGAATTCACGCAGGTTATAATAATTAAGCGTAAACGTGTCTCCTAATTTCTATTCAGTGAGTTGTGTAAGTTCGCTTGTATCCGATAATGAATAATTCATAGAAAACAATAACGTAATTAAGGCTCACGTAATTAAACTAATTTATAATTAAATATTCATACGTGTTTTGTTTTGATTTTAAATATTTCTGCCATACTTTAATTTTTAGTGGTATATTTTACAAATCTTTCCACTTTCAAAGTTATTTTTGTGTTTTTAAAATACTATTTCACTTAAATCCAACTGAAAGATCACAACTAATATAAGTTTTATCACTAAGGACTAACTAGAATAGGCCCTACATATAAAATTTATTTTGTCGTGTTCTTTTTCCTCATCCTGATAACAGAATCAAGATCAATATTGGAGCTCAGTATGATCGCAAGTCTTAATTAAAAGATAACGGCCCTTAGTATAGATATCAAAGGTGATTGTATTGAAGGTAACTTGTTTTCTTGAAAAACTGCTTAAAATACGTCTTATCAGTTAAATCATAAGCGTGTGACGTGTAGGTTATCTTTTGTTGAGAAAGAAGGAAGCAATTATAAACCTAGACTTTATGTAAAATAACTTCACTAAATTCATAACTTACCCTTGATCACAGACAAGAAATCGTATTTTCATAGTAACCAAGGGTTTGCTAGGACCGGCCACCCTCCACAACTCTCACAGAAGTGCACGTTCATGACCCCCCCCCCCCCCCTCCTCTTTACCCTCGTCAACACGTCAGGGATGGGGAGAGGGGGGGGGGATGTTTTAAAATGTTAAAATCTTCAACAGAATAATATGTTAGAAAGACTATGATAATTTATTTCCTAACCAACATCACAATTAGAAATAAGGCAGATGTTCTTAAATAACAACAATGAAAGAAATGGATTTCAATGAAATCTCAAATGCAATTGCATTAGCGTATACGTAAAACGTACAAAAAGTAATGTTGATTTGTCGACAAAACTCTGTGTGTAAATAACTAATGTTTTATTTCAGCTATTGGTATACTAGGAAGCTTCGCAAACGCTTTTTCAGGCGCGTTGTTGGATGAGCGTATGTTTTTTTAAACGAAAAAAGCGTTAAATTGCGATTTTCATGAGAAATTATTTTTCGATTACGCTCAAATTTCACACAAATATATCAATTCATAAAATTAAGGTTCTGTGAAAATATCATTACAGTCGGATAAAGCATGTAGGTGTTATTCGCCGAAGATATTTTTTTTTTACAAAACAAGCGTAAAATTGCGATTTTCACGAGAAATTATTTTTCGATCGCGCTCAAATTTTACACCAATAAATTAATTCATAAAATTAAGGTTCTGTGTAAAAAATCATTACAATCGGATACCCTAAACTAAAGCATGTAGGTGTTATAAGTCGAAGAAAGTTTTAAAAATAAAAAATAAATCGTAAAATTGCGATCTTCATTAGAAATAATTTTTTGATTGCGCTCAAATTTCACACGTAAATATTAATTTATAAAATTAAGGTTCTGTGAAAAATCATTACAATCGAATAAACCATGTCGGTGTTATAAGTCGAAGATTTTTTTTTTTTAACAAAAAAAAGCGTAAAATTGCGATTTTCATGGGAAATAATTTTTTGATCACGCTCAAATTTCACACCAATATATAAATTCATAAAATTAAGGTTCTGTGAAAAAAATCATTGCAATCGGATAAAGCATTTAGGTGTTAATAAGTCGAAGTAATTTTTTAAAAATCGAAAAAAATCGTAAAATTGCGATTTTAATGAGAAATAATTTTTCGATTGCGCTCAAAAACATGGAAGTTCTAAGTTCAGAGATTTCGAAGGCCTCCACAAAATTTAATCCCAATTGGAGTATCGGTTTAGCCGGAATCGTGCTAACAAACAGACAAAAATACAAAAAAAATACATACCGGATTTTTTTCTCCAGTGTAGTGAAATGGAATCTTCGCTTCGCTCGCTACGCTCATTCAATTACAGTAACCACTTATCCGCCAAAACGTTACACCAATGTATAACAATAGAACTCGATTAGTACAACCTTACAACGGAAATATAACGTAGGCATGTATACACATAACACAGTCATGACTCTTTAAGGTCTCGAGGTCCATACCGTGTTCCTATGAACACTCACTGGAAGAATATACTATACTTTATCTACAATATAATATTACTATTTCAAATATTTTCTTTACTGTTGTTCATTGTTTTGTCTGCATTTATTTAATAAGATTTATTTAGTTGTCCTCCTTTGTAAATAAGTTTTTTTTTTAAGATAGACGTTAAATAAAAATAATAACAAAAAAGTTTTGTTACTTTTTGAGACTTAGTGTGCGTTGAAATTTTATTTTTATCTTTTGCGTCCCCTCTTAATTATTTTTTAAACCTGAATAAGACTCGTTATAAAAATGAAAACACAATACTACATAAAGGGTTAAAAATTATGTATCGTCCTATTCGTAAATAACATGAGTGATTTTCAGCTAGGTGTTCTTTAGGCTGCGATCAGTGATAAGGAGGTGACCCTGGAAGCGGAACCTCCGCCCTGAAGATCTCGTGTTTAGGGGTCTTCACCCCCCTAGTGGGCGTCGTACGTCACTAAACCGTCCATCTTTCTCGGCACGATACTGCCATAAAACAGCACAAACAGACAGACAGACCGTCAAACCGAATCGACGCATGTTACATCTGTGAGACATCGTAACACGCACGCGGACAAACATTATGTATCGAGGACAACGTATATTCATCAGCTGTTTACTAGACCATTATTCAGTCACCAAGATCGTTTCTGTAAATACGTTTTGAAATATTATTCAAGTTTTTTTAAGGCTTACTAACTTAGTTCAGATGCAGACCACATAAAATGTAGGAAAAAAGTGGCGTCTTCGTTGTTAACCAACATGGGGTACATTTGTCAGGAAAGAATTATTAAACTCTATTGTCTTCTCGACTACTTTTGAACTTTATCTTCCGGTTTGCTGTGTTTCGGGTGGCCACGGTGGAGATGGATTAGCTAACGTGAAAGTGGAGCCGTGTTTTATGGCTCGCTACTACCGTCACCTGGATTAGATTGTCGCCTGCTGATGCCTCCTGGCGATTCCACTTCGATACACGCAAACTTTTGACATTACATTTTCCGTTTTCGACTGGCTTTTCATTTACGTCCGTATTTGTATGGCTGCTAATTTATTACACCCGTACGTTTACGTGTTTCGTGTGAAAAACAATGCACTTTGATTAGCACGATAGCGGACGGTCCAAATGTTTTGCAGCCTTGCCTACTAATCATTGAAGCAATCTGAAGCGGGATCGCACATATACTATACCGCACAAAGGTAAATACTTACCTTTGTAAGTGGTTTACATACGAATCTCGCCGACAATCTGAATTGCGCATCAGTCACATGCTTTGGACTTGACCTGTCTAGGAGCTTAAATCCTGGGTTTTGTAAATTAAATGCAATCTCTCTTCCTCTACAAAACCACGTGAGAAGTAACGTGTACGTTAAGTTTGTAGTTATTTGAACGCGTGTATATAAGCGACGAACGTAAGCATTTTGCCAAATCCCAGACACTTCACCTAATTTGTTTTACCACTATATATCTTTCAGACAATTTTAACCTCATCTTTCACCTCTAAACATAGTTTATTTTACATTTTATTTTAAACGCCAAGCTCAATGAGATTTATTCAACAACTCCTGTATATTAATCATGACATGCACGTCGCGTATTTACCGTTCTATTATTATAAAGCACTATTAATATATGTATTATTTGTTTTTTAACCTCTAGGCAAATAACGGATCCAGCACGAGTAAAGACGCATTGACCGTAAAATTTGCACTGTTTACATGAATGTTTTTAATTGGTCAGCCCTATTATATTTTGGATGAAACGTGTGGGCCAATTTTTTTAAACCACTTATTGTTACCGATATATTAAAAATAATCACTTTTGAAAAGTTGTATTGGGAGATATTGTTAAGTAATCATAAATAATACAAATAACTCAAGATGAGAGTTTTACTGTTTCAAACCTCTATTATTTATTTGCAAAATGTACTACAATTTCTACTGTATTTTAGTACAAGAAAGCTTACCTAAATCGGTCATCTCATTTTTTTGGTCAAAGGTAGTATATATCCGTGATCACATAATTAAATCGTTGACGTCAAATTCTCCATAAAATAGTAGCCTATACCATAATAATACGCACCTAAACTCTTTTCATTTTGACACAACTTAGCACATTTTTTATATTCATACTGACGCTCAATTGAGATTTCCCCACACGAGTAATATACCGCACAATATTGTATATCTCCCGATTGTCACTGATGTCCCGATGTGATGCGTGTGGAAACCGGAGGGTAACTGAATACAAACAAATGTGCGCATTGGTTTGATATGATTTGTCTAAGTGCATGTCCAAAGATTTAGAACAGTATGAGTATTATTGCATGTGTAAACCAGCAATGAGCCACACTCAGAGCACTAAACACCATCAGCGTTTCCCGTCTCTTCCACCAGTGTATGCTCGACTATCGTACACTATACGTATAACTTGAGCAGTTAGTCACAAACATTTTAGTTTTGTATCAGTGTCTCAACTCAAATCGTGGAGGAAATTGTATTTTGTCTTAAATAGTTCTGCTGCTTCGGTTCTCATAATAAAAAAAATAGAGGGGTTCAGAAAAGTGGACCAACTCAGATTGTACTTATGTGCATTTATGTATAACCTATTAACCCACGTTCAAAATATTGATTGAGTGGCAAAATGGACCAATATAACAACTATTTGGACCAATCCAAATAAAACCAGAATACATTAGAAATAACATGATTTTTTTAAGAAGCAAATCGACCAATTACTTTTAATGGTGTTTTAGACTGAAGTTATGAATTTCTTGCAGGAGAAGATATCGAGGGTAATCTTTTAAAAAATCACAAAATATGCACTTTTCGTGTATATATTGATAAATAATTACATTACAAAACCGAATAAAAAACTTAATAACAAATAGTACGAAATAAATATAATATTAATACTGTCATAGTACGACCCACCACCATACACAAACTCGCACGTAGTAAAAAATGCTTAATTTTAATTTATTTACATTCGGTATGGCAAAACGTATTCACTATTATATAAACAAAAACTTCCAGCTTCGAGTGTGTTTTTTTTAAGTTTTCCCGACGATATCCTCTCCTCCATAATTACCTGAATTTCTATTAAATTTCCATTTTTTTTTTAAAGTTAATATGCAATCCATTTCAGATCATATATCCAATTCAAATAGTTTAAGCTGCATTTTATGAATAACTTCGAACTTTATTTAATATTTTATGAATTACTTTACTCCAATTATCTAGGGGAAAGGAAATATGTGGTTTGATCCACTTTGCTTCTGATTGTTAGCTCCTCCATTATGGCTGCCTATGCCCATGCTCTCATCTATTTTATGTTGATACATGCACCTATCACCGAATAAGGGTTGATTGTAAAAGGTATTAATTACCCAACGAAATGCAACATATATAGTAGAAAAAGATTATACACAATGATAAAGCAACACCCTCGGTTTCAAGCAACTATAAATTTGAATCTCAATCAGTTGTTTAGCTTTGTTTTTATCAAGTTGTTGATCTTTGTTAAACTGGCTTTTAATTATGAATGGATCCAGGGTTTGATTCCCAGTAAGGGACACTGGTGGTATCTCGAACAACTTATTTCAAATCAATCGATACTATCTAATCGATCGATCAATCGATACGTGATAAACGGTCACACGAGCCATCGTAGCTTTTCAAGCCAACAACACACGAGAAAAGCCTTTACAGTCTTCATAACGTAGGAATAAAAAAAAATCTTAATGCGGGATTCGAACCCACGTCCTCGTTAGAGACCTACGCTTCTGACCAGCGCCCTATTCGTATGTGCTACCGCGGACGGCATGAATGGTTATAATTGAGGATGAAGTACAATAATTCAAATCTATGCAATGCGGTACTCGAACCCAAGTCAATGGGGCCAGAGCCCCAATCCTATGAGCCACCGCAGGCTGTATGGCGTAGTCGTGCTACCATTGTGCGTCATGCCCTTCAACTCTAGCCAAATGTGACGTCATTTCAGGGGGTCCGGTATATCAATACACAAAACCTTTCCGTAATGAATACATTATAATGCATTGCTCCACCTCAACCTCAAGTAACATACAATACGACCAAGTTCGGACCACATATCACTCATGTGGCCTATGTGTCGAGGTTTCTAAACATTCAGCTCTGAAATCCTCTCATCCCAACCCACCATACACAAGCTGACTATTGAACTTTGAACGTGACATTTCATTCGCAATCGCGGAACATTGAGCGCCAAACGCGTTCATTCAACAGGCAGTCACTTGCCGTGAATGCTCGTATATGAATAAACGTAAATTATTCATATATGTGGGTGTGTTTTAGTTGAAGTTGATTGGAACATTTGAATGCGCCCTGTTAAATCGTGCGCCGCGGCTTGCCGGCTGAGGCAGGTGAGGGGGGAGGGGGAATTACCTGCCACCTTGAACTTACCATCCACGGCATCGTATAACCATGCAACCACGTCACGTACCTTGCAATACAGGGGCAACGTCGGTGACATTACTGTTCCCGCTACCTCTAATAACCTGGCCAACAACTTTTACCGACAACCCGTCTTGTAGGTAATTGAATCTTATACTCGAATCTTATTCGGCGTTGTTAAAGCTAAAGCTGACTGCTATATTTCAAACAGTTGTTTATTATTTATGCAAATAGTTTGGTGCTTGTTCTATAGTGAGCATACCTGTTTTTACGACTTCTCATTCTCCGCTTGTGTGAACACCATCATTGTTGCACCGTGCGGTCCTATTAACATATAAGACACAAACTCGATCAAAACATTGGTGATGACAACTATGGTAAACATGTATTTAGGTTAATTGGTCTTGCATTCATTGCATTTTGTTATTAATTTGCAAGAACAATGATGACATTAATTATCACTGCTGGGACTCGTAAAGAATAGCGTGACATATAGTTTGCGGGCTTAGGGATCCCTATTTCATAATACAACTATTTGAATTCATAATATTTGTAGGAAGAAAATGAAGCTATGTGAAGACAACATTGCGTAATAAAGATTAATGACAAATAATTTAATTAACAATAGTGATTTGTTTGCAAATGTGTATATTATGTATTACCATACATGTTATAAAACGTGTTAGGTGGGAAATAAATCATCTACATATTATCAACAACATCGAAATTGTGACGAATTCCTCTTCCTTGAAAGACCTACATAAATGTATATAATATTATCGTGTATTGGTTGATCTTTTAAATTAAATGCCTGTATCAAACAAATAGTAAATAACATTTAAAAACTAGTTTCTAAAACTTGTTCAATTATTGACTTCGATCAATCCTAATACAGTATTTATTTGATGACAAGGAACATTATTTATCTCACACTCACAAATATACGTGTTGATGCGACAAAAAGAAAAAGAAAGACACATTCAGGGGGGCAAAAAGTTATAAGTTGGGAAGAAGTGAAAAAAACTCTTCTGTAATTCTCATCGTAGTGATTGGTTTTGTTATAAGTTGTTCACGTATAATGACACCGCGTTTCAGAACGTTCTCTTCTTCTAAACGGCGTTCCGATCTTCGAGGGATGGTTATTAGGGTCTACTAAGCCTTATGTTAATGCAACCCGAGCCGACCCACCAATGAGAAGTATATTCCTTGATATTTTTCTTTATAAAAGACTCTGATTAGAGCAAGAAGCGGGAGTGCTGTTATCACGATCGTAGCCCCCTCGCGTTCCTCGGTGTAGCGTCTAATAAAAGCCTTCCACACCACGTGACACGCCTCGTTCGGCTGAATTATGCTGCACCGAGACTGTGAGAAAGATGCTGCCACACAAGGTCAGATAACATTATGTTGATTTTCGACTAGACCCACCCCACCATTTACCCGACTCACCTTCAACAAGAAAGCAGAGTGAAACCGTTGGGTGACTAGTGTTCTCAGAGTAATAGCTTTTACCGGCTTCAGCCTGCTCACTTGTAGGCTACCTACACGTTAGAGCGCGCTAGTTGTGACACTGATAGTCGCCCAACCTAGCAGTCAAGAGGAAGTTAATTGGTTGCCGGTCACTTCTGCTCAGTCAACAATTCGATCCTAGCGCTTGTAGCGCATGCTAGTGTGACTACTTCAACACTAATGACGCGCAAATTTTGAATTTGTGTTTTGAAATCAGATAACTTGCTGTTTTGAAAGTAAGATGCTTCTTTGCTCAAAATCCAAGGTTGGTAAAAATTATTGTTGCGATGTATTTGCTGCGCATTTATTTCGTTATTATTATACAATGTATTTTTTTTTACAGGTTGATAGTTAGGCCTATATGAAACAATATTAAATTGTTACTACTGAGCCTTCCTTGGGCAATTATTTTATTTGATATGATGTTGGGTGAGAGCATCAACATACAAAAACAACACAATAGTATTTAAACATCATCCCGTATTTATGTGTTTTGGGGTTGTAAGTTATTTATGTGGTTTATTAAAACAAATTGCTGGAGGACATTTCGCCGCGCGAATATATTTGGTTGCCTTATTAATAATAAATGTCCTAATTAATTAATTAATTAAAAATATGATATCTGGGTCTCGAAAGCCTAAAATTAGAAATTTATATCAAGTTATTATTTAGGTACAGACACAGGATGGTAAATAACTGTAAAATAAATGTTAAATGAGTTCCCGAGATTATTTTAACATTAAATATTCGTTCCTAGCCAAAATACTGCAGTGTTGTTGTAACAACTGTAAGATACAATTTGTATTTGTTTTACGATGATGGACTTGGCTGCGTCGAGTGAAATATAAATTAGAGTGAAATGTAAAAATTATCAATTTTTTTGCGAAATAACACTATATAGGCATAATCGTTAAAAAAAAGTACAAAGAGTCATTTCCCTTAGCTAGATGAAATTGTCGCTCTCCATTAGACACAATAAACGCATTTTATTTTTGACGTTTGCCCTCTTGTTTTGTTTGCAATTAAAAACGGCGTCTATCTATCTTCTTTAGCCTCCCGGGAATAGTGAAGATATAATAATGTAGCTTTAATATATTGTGTTGTGAATTGTGATAGCAATTGGTTGTAAAAGATCCTGCTAGTTGTAGACCCATGAGCCACCGTCAAGAAGAAAGTTGGTATAGTTTCTAAACTTATTCCCGGTTGGGGAACAGTATTTACGTAAATATGGACGCAACAACACATTTTCAACAACTCCAACTTCCAAGAAGATTTTCTTTGACTAAAACAGGCCAATAAATACGTTGATAAAACACGCAAGTAAGTAAATTGGTTGAATGTCAGCACTCATTATTTTATCTTTGTGGTGACGGAACAGTTAACAAAAGCCTTTCAAACAATTGCTGAAGAATTCCTTGGAAATGCGCGTCGCTATCCGAATGGTCACTCTCCAGTCCCATGTTGCCATTCAAATAATGCAACAGGCAACAGCGCATAACGTGATCGCTGTGGAAGAGGACGGAAAGCATCTCGTCGGTCGGAGGATCCCATATCAGTCTCAGATGGCTTGCCCGGATGGCCTTGTTTTGAGTTTACATGATGAGTGATTGCATCATTACGTCATCGTGACACTAGTCGGGGGGGGGGGAGGGAAAGACCGGGGTGGAACATCGAAAGGTTTCATGTTAAGTTGTATAATTTTCTTAGTACTTTCATATTATTTCCGTACAATGTTGTTAAAATTAATTTGATTTGCCGGTCGTCGCTAAATTAACCCATGCCTGGGTTAACAGCCCCATCAGTACGTCAAACTCCCGACCGTAGATGGGGAAACTTTGTTGGAAGGGGGAGATCCTCAAAAGAGCATAGCACTTGTTAACCCAACGATGATGATGATACCAATGATACCAATGATACCCCACAAACAACAATCATCGAATATAACTTAGTGTCAACTAAGTCTACTAATTACTGTTAACCTAAAATATTGAGTGCAAAAAATGCTCAATGTCACAACCACCTTACATTATAATTACACAGTATATTTATATTTATATTTTATAGAAAGATTACAAAAAATGCCTTAAAAAGCCGCAATATTGGGAGTACGTAAAATAAATTGAAAAATAGTTTTGTTCTTCTCAAAAGACTATAATATTATTATGATGTTTTTACTACAAAACTACTGTTTTATAGTTATTTCTAGTGTTGGGTAAGTTCCTCTATATAGCCAACCAACACTACTGCAACAACAATGCAACATGCGAACCGAAATGAAGGGCAAGTCTCAGGTTGTCTAGGATACCAACAAAAATACACATTGCACAATGTTTTAAATTAAAAAGTCGTGGTTATGGAATCTATCTAACAATTTTAATTTTACACTCACATTTGAATGTAAGCGCGACTTTGCGACTAGTTTATTCCTAGAAATGTGTTGTGTTTGTACTTTTTAGTGTTTTGGTATCCTAGCCTAAGACATACTTGTGGCTTGCCTCATTTCGGTTCGCATGTTGCATTTGTTGTAGTAAAGCGTTGCTATACTTGCCTATGCCTATCACATTCACAATGGGCTAAACTAGGCCACTTCGCGAACGTTTTTTTCCAGTCGCGTTGATGGATGAGCTTTTATGGTTGATTATTTTTATCCAATGGTTAGTGTTTCAAGTCGTCATTGTTGTCGTCATTGTCGTCATTATCAAGACAAGAGCAAAAGTGAACCATGTCTGCCTTCAACAATGCGAGGCGACCGACTGCGAGTCTGAAAGACCCCGAAACTAGAGGCGAGCTCTGGCAGCCGTCCTAGCACAACGAAGCACATAATAAATTTCAGAGTTGTTCTGAATCGGCCTTGTTGATTCTGGCGTTGATTCGCGGGTGTTCGCACTGTCCATACCACTGATTGCTATATTTCCTATTAAAATATCGATATTTGGTTGGTTATCGCTCACTCGTCGATTGCGTCGGGGCCTGCAGGGTTGGCTTGGTCGCTTTGATTTAAAGTCCCCCACTGAAAATCAGTTATATAACTGAGTGGGTAGACTCTAAATAAAATTTATTTATTTTATTTTTATTTAATCGTCGTCGGGGACACCTCCTCCTTCCCTTGACGACCTCCCCGACGACGATGACAATGACACGACGAACGATGACAATGACACGACGAACGATGACAAGACACTGACGACCGCGACGTGAGAAACCCCCCTTCCTCCCCTTACCAGTGTCTGGTTCTGACAGCATGGACCCCTCCTCGCCATATCCCCTAGGCTAGAGTGGTGCATTATGACCTAACGGTTGTTGCGTCAAATATAAAAAAAACACAGAACCGAACCGTCACGAGTCTCGTTAGCCGCGAAACGGTGTGGTGCGGCGAGATCACATCGACCCATCGTTGACCCTAAAAGCACGATTTTTATGAGAAATATACCTTTGATTGTCCCCAAAATAATAAAATATACAAGTTCCGTGATTTCTAACGTTCCCATAAAGTTTCATCGAGATCGGAGAAGCCGTTTGCCCGGTCGCGGGCCAAATGTCACGAAAATGTCGCATTAAAAATCGAAACAAATCGTAAAAGTACGATATTCATGAGAAATATTTCTTCGATTTGTACCCAAAATTGTGGAAGGTCCCCTCCAAACTTCATCAAGATCGGATGTGCTGTTTGCCCCGTAGAGTGCTAACGAACAAAAAAAAACACCAGAGCTATTCTTCTCAAGGGTAAGTGAAATTGAAATCTTCGCTACGCTCATCCAATTAGTACACACGTTCGCATACAGATTCCAAATTTTATTCTAATGTTTTATTTATGAATGGCGAAAACGCGTGGAGAACAAGAAAACAATAACGTGTATGCATAATATCTAATGCAGAAGGAGATAAATAAAATTCGGAATGGGAATTATTAATCACGCAAAGCCCCGAAACATACAAAACGCGTGTCTCTATAATCGCAAAAGTAATCCGCATCGTCAACCGAATCGAATTAAAACTTTTAATTTCATGACATACCGCAAATTCGCGAACATTGTAATGACGTTGTTTACTGGCCTGCGCTTTATTGATTTTGCAAGTTTTTGTAATTTTTGGGGGCAATAGCCGTTAATCATTGTGTAATTATTTAAGGCTTGTTAGAAAAGGTCTCATACCACACATAACCGACTTAGTGTATGCATATAATTTACAGAATTACAGAAAGCGAAGGTGCGATTCATCAACATAAATCCATTGTTTCGGCACGTCGGCCACACCAAAAAAGCGTTTTACAATGTTGTACAAATACAATACTAAATCAGTTCTGTGACTTGAGTGGATAGACTCTAAATACGATTTTATTTTATTTTACAAGCCCTAATTATGATATCATATTTTCAGCCATATGGGGCATAGAGCTCATAAGTCACAAGCGTCCAGATGGCATAGGCCTACATTGGAAATGCTGCCGGGATGCGTCGGTCTAAGGATGCGTTGAGTGCATGTCTATTTACAAACAATCAGAGTTTATTGATAGTCTCAAGGAATGCGATAATTAGGACGCGAGCTCCATTTAATTCCAGGAACACTAGCCATTGTCAAAATCAACTATCGGGAAAACATCTCCATATGCGTTTGGGAAACTACAAATAAATTTACTTCAACACAAAAACCCAAGCGTTTATACACCTACAATTAGGCTATATTAAAAATAGATACAATGTTGATTCGTGATAGCTGGTGATAGATTTACCGATCTTCACTGGCGTAAGTCGAAGAATATACCAACTCTATAACACAAAATATACAAAGTATATTTTAATCTGCTATTTAAATTACGTGAAATAAAACTTGGCAACACAGATTTATAAATTACTATTCAAGGGATGAATACACACAAATAATAAAAATGTTTACGGTATTGTTGCGTTGGTTAAAATAATTGCACATTGTGGCGACATTCAAGGCATGATTGACACTATCTCTATGTGCGTTTACTTGCGAGTAGAACACATTGTTCTCTTCGAGAGCGGAGTTTCTTTTGTATGTCAGCTAATTGAATTCTATACAATTTCAGATTCCGAAGAGCTACACGGCCGATGTATGACAATAGGATTAGACTAGGATTGTCATAAAAAATATTAATTAATAAAAGGATATATGCGTTTATCCAATACAATCATTAACTCTTGAAATCATTATTAAAATTAAAATAAAATGCTATGACAAAAATGTATGATTTTTTGTAAGTTTTATCACTTTGAACGGAAAAAATCGGCCTTATTTACGGGTTTTAAGTATTTTGTTATTATCCAAAATAATGTATATAAAATGCTTAAAACCCGTAAATGATGTCCGATTTTTTCATTCATAGTGGATAAAACTTACAAAAATCATACATTTTTGTAATAGCATTTGATTTGATTTTAATAATGACTTCAAGAGTTAAGGTTTTATTGGATAAACTTATTTATTACTTTATGAATTAAATATTTTATGACATCCTTGTCTAATTTATTCTCAATCTTCGGGCTTGTTGCTTCTCGGTATCTGAAATTGTATATATATTTCAATTAGCTGACATACAAAAGAACTCCGCTCTCGAAGAGAACAATGTGTTCTACTCGCGAGTAAACGCACTTAACAAATGCGCCGCAAATGACCGCGAGATTTTTTTAAAACTCAGATTATATTTTTAACTATGTCTTGTGTCATTGAGACTATTTAGGGATGACGAAACTCGACTTTTTACTACCCGGGTACCCGTCCACATTACCGGCGGACGCGGTTACAAAAAAATTACAATCACAAATTACACAAGAAATCGTGTGAATGATACGTTCAAAAAGTGAAAAGAGAAAAGTAAACAGAATAAGGGCTATTCTAAACCAGTAAATAACAAACTTGTCAACAATGCCACCTGACTAGTAATAATCAATCAATTTCATCCTTTGAATCATATTCTAAAACAATACCAATTGATTGACGTTCATGGTGATTTTACCGACTTTTCCTCATTCATCATTCTTATTATTTCCTTTTTTTTTTTTTCAAAAGAATATGCTCAAATTGGCAGTGTGAAACATTTGACATTTGTCAAGCATTTTATTATATTTCACAGCCAGGTTTATATCATTCTGGCACATGTTATGATATCTGCACCTATTTCTGAAATTGACCAATCACAATCAACTCTTCAAGGTCATTTTACTTTTTACTTTTCTTTTTTTATAGTAGAACAGAGTTTGACTATTGAAAAGAGGAAAGTTAATGTAAAAACTTAAAAACCCCTTCAAGAGCTAACTGTATTTGCTCTATAACTGGACTAAAGCGGCTCTGTTTTGAGTTTGAAATAGGAAATAGTATTGGAAAATACAATGGCTGTTCAAATTACATAGCAGAAAACATCAAAAGGAAAAATTAAAATAATAAAAACATTTATATTTCATGCTTTTATCATCAAAAAACAGTTGAAATTGTTTCTCTTTTCACTTTTTGAACTTCCTAGTGTAACGCCCGCTGAACCGAGGCCATCGTGAGGGTGAGGGGGGGGAGTGAGGGGGTGTGAGAGCGGAGCGATATAGAGATGGCCTTGGCTGAACCCGCTCATCCCAGACGTAGGCCCTAATGCTGTCCTATAAACAATGACGTGCGGATGAAGTAGTATTTCATTATAAGGAACACTTACTGTTCCTTCCTTGCATCTGCTTTATATCTTGTCACAAGGTCACGAGCGTTGGCACAGTGGGGGTGGGGGCTGGGGCTAGAATGCTGGCGAGCAGATAATATATTAAAGTGCGCTTTTGACTTCTAGCAGATTGAAAACATTAGAGAAATTTTGGTAATAATTTATTTACGCGGTATAATTGTGGAAGATCGCACGACGGGTGAGACAGGAGGCACAGGGTGGGAATTAACATAACGCATTGATTGTGTAGACCCATAATATGTTGTAATGGAGAGCGACAATTTCATCTAGCTAAGGGAAATGCCTTTTTGTACGTTTTTTAACGATTATGGCTATATAGTGTTATTTCGCAAATAAAAAAATAGAAATTTTTACATTTCACTCTAATTTATATTTCACTCAAAGCAGCCCAGTCCATCATCGTAAAAAAAATTCAAATTGTATCTTACAGTTATTACAACAACATAGCAGTCTTTTGGCTAGAACGAATATTTAATGCCAAAATAATCTCGGGAACTCATTTAACATTTTTTTTACAGTTATTTACCATCCTGTGTCTGTAACTAAATAATAACTTGATATAAATTCCTAATTTTAGGCTTTTGTGACCGGATATTATCATATTTTTAATTAATTAATTAATTGGGACATTTATTATTTAATTAGGTCTATCCTGAGGATAGTCCACATACTTTGGGCTGAAACGTGCACACAACCAAATATATTTCGCGCGGCGAAATGTCCCCAGCAATTATTTAATAACAGATAATAACTTACAACCCCAAAACACATAAATGCGGAATGATGTTTAAATACTTGCGTTGCTTTTGTATGTTGATGCTCTCAACCCAACATCATATCAAATAAATAATTGCCCAAGGAAGGCTCAGTAGTAACAATGAAATTTTGTTTCATTTAGACCTAAACTATCATCCTGTAAAAAAATAAAATACATTATATAATAATAACGTGATAAATGCGCAGCAAATACATTGCAACAATAATTTTCACCTAGCTTGGATTTTAAGCAAGAAGCATCTTAATTTCAAAACAGCAAGTTATTTGATTTCAAATACAAATTCAAAATTTGCGCGTCAATAGTGTTGAAGTAGCTACACAAGCATGCGCTACAAGCGCTAGGATCGAATTGTTGACTGAGCAGAAGTGACCGGCAACCAATTACCTCCCTAGTTGTCTGCTAGGTTGTGCAACTATCAGTGCTAACAACTAGCGCGCTCTAACGTGTAGGTAGCCCACAAGTGAGCAGGCTGAAGCCGGTAAAAGCTATTACTCTGAGAACACTAGTCACCCAACGGTGAAACTTGAGATAATCTTGTCACATCGCTAACCACAATCAAGATGGCGATAAGTCACGTGCATGGAGGTTGTTGCGCGCGCACATTTTACACCGAGAATGAAATGAATGCTTGTTTTTCTTAAAAATAATAAGTATAAAGCTCGTGGAAAAAAATGTTTCTCTAGTTTTTAATTCCCTCGTTATGGTACAATCCAAAACAAAAATTCAGTCACGTCATTATAAAAATTGACTCGTTTGAAACAACACACGCATCTTTGTATGTAATGTCATATAAAGCCGCAAAACAAATTCTCTGTTGATTCTGTACACAACATATTTCATGTACAACGACGGACAAATGTATGCAACATTTTTTTATGCCTTTATTTGGGATTCATTTGAAAGTGCCAACGTGCGGAAGCCAATGAGTGATCTACGAGCCCCCCCCTCAGACTCGCCTGCCTCCGGCCCTGTCCTGGCACAGGGCTAACGTAGATTTATTCCACAAGAAGATACCTACTATATAGGGTGCAATGTGCTCCTGTTCAGGATTACTAGGTATATAAAGAACTGATTACCACAGCAGTGTTTACATTTTCTTTTACCTCAACTATAACTACACATACTGTTAAGAAACAAACGAGACTGATCGTATTTAAAATATTTAACACAAAAACTATTGCATTTTCAACTTGACATTTTATTAATTCAGCTTTATACAAGGATATATTTATGATATTGATAACTGATTTTACTTGTAATTTTTATAGTGAGTATGATTTATAAAGCGTGTTTGAATAAAAATAATTTTGGCATTATATTATGTTGACTGTTATGCTGTCAATACTGTTGTCAATGGCAATAGAAAACATCGTACAGCAGATAAGATAAAAGTGCTTTTTTGATTAGTGCTGTAAACTGATTTACTGAATAGTAGTTTACAGATTGTCCAATAACTCAACCGTCGTTGTTAAATAGTATTGAAGATCCGAGAATCTCAAGTTGACTCTACAAGTGAACACGTCACAAGTTATCAATTAAATAATACAGAATATATTAATTAAACGTTAGAAAAAATTTGCTACCGTGAAATGTGGAAATACTTTTGGCGTTAAAATTGTTGACGTTAGTTATTGGACTACAATTCCGATTTTTGCTAAGATTTTTAAGTAACGTCTAACGTCTTCCATCTTCATATAATTGAATCGATGTAATATATCCAATGCCTTATAATTAACTGAAATGAAGAACAACAAAAATATCCCTTCTGGATAATGTTTACCAGTAAGGCAGGTGTTGACATTGTTTTGCTTTTCTGTATCATTGTCATGTAAATCCATCTCCATTAGTTTATATTAATTTATCATCCTGACATCCCTATTTCTAAACGGACTATAGAGTATTTGATTTACATAATTCAATTTAATATTATTTACTAGATTAAAATTCAAAGCTCGTACGTGGTTTGTGAAAACAACGACAATAAAAACAATCCTATGAGAATTGATGATAAAATTATTGACGTTCCTGAATTTAAATAGTGATAAATGACAACATTGAAATGGAATGCAAATATAGTGGATTACGCCAATTTTTTTATTTGCATAACATATAATGTCACACATTTTCCAGTCAGTGCACTCAAATGTCTACTTGATCAATGTTATTGAACATTTCGATATGTGAAAAAAAGACTGGATTTTGATGGTTATTTAAAAGCTTCTGTCCTGTCAAGATATTTTGCTAGTTTTGACGTTCACTTAAAAAAGTTGGTTTTGTGACTATAATATAACACTATTCCCCCTGATGATGGAATATCGATGAGCGATATGTTTATAAAAGCTATTTATTTTCAAACCACCGTTCCCCCAACTTTATACTGTCTGGAAGACTAATGTTTATTTGTTCAAGTTGTGAACTTGCTTAAATAAACAAAAATAAAGGCAATGCAAACAATACGATATAAATTCAAGTGTTTGCTAGACATCCTCATAATGGTGTCGAACGGACTACCAGAAGTTGAGCACTTGTCTCGTCATTAAATAATGTACGCGATCCTATTGAAGAAGAAGAAAAAAAATGCGAGTGTGCATAGTATTTTATGGTTTTGGTAATAATTTATATATGAACGATGACCATTTGCTTAAAAGTGAGAGTTTTCAGGTGGGTGGTGGCAAGGTAGGGGGGGGGGGGGTTAGGCGACGGCTCTTCGTGGCTACGGCGCCTCTAAAGTCACTGTGACCTGTGTTGATTCAATTCAATTTCAGAAGATCAAAAGCTGAACCAGCTTTTGACCCGGACAATTCTGCATAATAAAAAATATAGGATTAGGAATAAGCATACGATCAACGAGCCAAAAACATTATTCTCTCATTGTTTTAGAGTTGGAAGATGAGTGTTCAAGAGTCGTTTAGTTTTTTTTAATTAAATATCAGACCTTGGAAACGGGTTTTGTAATTCATGTTCGTCGGCAAAACGATCGAGTTCCTAAGCATGGTAAAGTTACGTTGAAAGGCAACCTACTTGCAGTAAAAATGTGGAGTGAATTTTTTAATATATGCGAAAAGTTAGAGCCCACAATTTGTAATATAATATTGTCTGTGGTAAAGCGTTTGGTGTAGAAATATATTGTATCTTGTAAAGTTGACAAATATATCAATAGTATTAACAATTGTCTACACCTTAACTAAACAATACAAGGCATGTCATGTATGGTTTAGCTAATTTTTCCTAATTAATCACTCCCATGGAAAAAGAACATATCCGTTAAAAATGTATGTGCGTCGTCTGTCAAAGGGTGAATTTCTTCTTCTAATGGTTGAATCAGTTTATTTTCCTGCTGGTTTAAGTGTAATTTTTAAATTTTCGTACGTTCGCTATACACACTAATATACTCAATAAAATCATAGCACCGAAAATTAGACAACATATTTTTAATGTTTATTAATTCTTTTTAACTCAAAATAAATTCATTATTTATATACCATTAGTAAATATTTAAGTATTTATTTATGATTCTCTTGTAGTATAAAGCGGTTTATTTAATAAAAGTTATAAAAAAAGTACACATTGTAAAACAAGAAGGTAACACAATCAAGATAAGTCGTAATGGAGTCCAGTCATGAAGCTGCTCGACATGTCTGATTTGTTCTATTCTTGATCTACGTGGAATATTTGGATTAGATATTATGTCCCTAGTCCGGCTCTGATAGTAAGATCAAGTTGTACGGTGGTCAGTGGTAGTTAACTGTTTGAAGTTTCAGATCTCTCGTCACGTATTGTGTTAGTTTCTGACGTGATCTGAGTGCGTTATTATCAAGTTGTTAGCACCGGATTTATCCGACTCTGTCAAACATCTAGCATATGCAACCTACAGATGCATGTAGATTTACCAACTTCTTTTGTAATAATCAACACTACTAATAAGAAATTAAACCCGTACCCGGCACCTCCACCAAAAGCGAAATGCATAGGCCTAATGCATTATCACAATGAATTTACTTTGATTGCACTTCTTTTTCCAATTTTAAAATTAATATTTTATTTAAAATAACCTCAATTGGAGTCAATGTTATATTAAAATTCACCGATCATATTTATTGTAGTTTCAGTTCTGTAAAATTTACAACCAAAATATATTTTCTAACATTTTGTAAATTAATAGCAGCTAGTTTGTGTACTAATTCAATGCTATGCGTTGGATTTTTACAATAGTGTAGTGGTGTAAATCTCCATAATATAACTTACTGCATCTATAAGTTAGTAAACAGTAATTAGTATTAATACCATCAAAAGAAAAAATCTCAAAACGAGAGATATAAAAAGTCCGCATTTCAGAAACTTTATTGCACAGTCAAAGGTAAGTGTAGGCAATAATAAAAATTTCAGCATGGAAAAACCACTGCCTCCTAGATGTTCGTCGTGGCTCCTCGGAGCCACGACGAACAACAAGGAGGCAGTGGAAAAACATTCAACTGTCAATGAAAGTCACAAAAGTAGTAGTAGGCATTAATGAAAAATCCATGCGAAGACAATAACAGCTGTAACAGCTGATAATATTCGTACTCTATGTTCCCATACTTTTTTATTACTTAAGTTTTAAACAAATTTTGGACAACAAAAAATATCATTTTTCGAATACGTTATTTTATAACATTTAATACAATTCATAAATCAATAAAGTCCATCCAGACCCGCGGGGTTCAAACTCGGGTATCCCACATTCCAGGTAGGTGCCTTAGCCAGCTAGACCACCAAGACGGTAACCTCTTAACTTCTGAATTGTAGTTATTACATGGTATGGTTTTGAGAATAAACAATTACATTTAAAATGTTTATTCCAAATGAAAACTAGTTGGCTATTTTAAATAATGTTTTAACACTAAACCAACATAGTTCTCCCTCCTCAATCCCACTACTTACTTCTGCTACTAAGACTCTTATGATATCCAATATATTAAATAATCCAAACATGCATTTTCGGGATAGATCCTGGGTAGTCTAATGATAAACGTCTTACACAGGACCTAAATCACAGCAGCCTATCTCAGCAATATTTGATAGGGCTTAGCTATATGAAAGTTGGATTTCTCCTTATCGTTCAAATTGTCTCCACCTGTATTTTCTGGTAGTCGTGCTCATTTATCCAACAATAAGTGCAATCTAAATAAAGTGAAACTAATGTTATAAAAGTGCTAAGTAGTTAGTAGTACCATTGTACCAACGTAAATAAGCAACGTTCCTTAGCTCTACTTCTTCGTTACATGTTACCCGGCACCTCCACCAAAACACGAAAACAAATATGCGCTTCGATCATTAGAAATGGTGGCGTTGTTATGCAATCCCATAAGAAATGTTATTCAACGGGATGTTGTTCCAAACACATAACCTATGATAACTGGTGAGTAAAGCGAGCTTGTTTTTACATCGAAGAGCAATATAATCAGTCAGCCACACAGTAACATTTTTCTTTGATGAGGGTAGATATTGTTAAGCTAAGGGGTATGCATTAAGGCGAGGCTTGAAGGAAGAAAGGCGTGTGAAGGAAAAGCTCCTGTCAGAGGGGATGAGGATGTTAGATGAGCGGGAAGGAAGGAGGGAGGGGGGGGGGGGCAGGATGGAGCATTTCCGCCACGGGTTTTTCTTTAGGGCCAGAATTAATTACTTTCCAATGAATCTTAGAGCGGAAAATTTCGTAATTTTGATGGTCCATTTTAAACAAGTTTACCGTTTGTTTCTTCTCCTCAAACTTTTTCTTTTGTTTTCTTTTCTGTGTTCTTTTTCCTTGAAAGGCAGCTAACGGGGGGAACGAACCCTTTGCTTTGCAACTGTTAGAACGCGCGGTGACCTGACGCAAGGTTTATTCTTGGATGTAAAACGTAGATTAAAGAGTTTGGAGGGTGGAATATTTTTCTCTTGCTCGTTATACGTTGACTTCATTACATCATTAAAATCCAATGACAATAACAATTACTGTATTAATTAAGATATAAGTTAATATTGGGCACATAAAACAATATAATATTAGAATTGAGTTCCGAGTATAAAGGATAATGTTAATAAATTATGACTATTTTGTAAATCATTTGTGATATCTATAATATTTCACATTTTGATGACACGTGGGCCAAACCATAACTAAAATGCAGATTGGAAAATGATATATGAACATAAAATGGTGTCATTGATTAAAGAAGACTTTTCTCCTCAAGGCTGTAAAAAATCCCCAATCCTAGTGACTTGAATGATTTGAGGGTTGTAGCGATACCCTATACCATACATCTCTAAGAGGGTTCTGAGTGGGAATAGTTGGGTTCCGAAATAGAGGTGCCCAACCAACTCAAACGACAACATAACGGTTGTCGAAAGGTTGTGTTTAAATAGAAACACATGTGACAAATAGTCGATTGACAGTGAAAACTTAACAAATAGAACTCAGGCCTAATATTTGCTTCACTGAAACACAAAAATTTCAGACTAGCGATGCGCATTATATTCTATTTACTAAGTTGTCTTGTGGGTTAGTAATGGGCTCCCCAATGGGATAACGCGTACTGATTGGGAATGATCAGGGGGTGTTCTCCGGTTCTCCCATTCCTTGGCTAAAGACTAAAAGTGAATTTAATAGTTTCTGCTAAAGTAATATACCGTATACAGTTGCATTGCGTGTCCTACTGCCTTAAATATATCATATCATTACAATGGCAATATAAAATTAATATACTACGAAAATTTGTTCCATTGCCCAAATATTGTAAAATGAAACAACTCCAAACATGCCACTTGACCCTTTTTAATTACAACAAAAAATCACTGCTTCAGTTTACAAATTCACAACTTTTTCGAACTTTCTATTACATTTACCTTCTATAATTAAACCGAGTCCTTGACTAAATAGTCTACTAGTAGGTATTTTGTCAGGATATTTGTGTTGTTTTCAGGGTTAGGAATTTTCGTAAATAACATAAGTTTTATGAATAAGCTTAACATTTGTATATTATCCGTCAATCAAATTACAAAAATATGTGTAAGTAGTGTTGTGTATATTATACCATATCTTTCAATTATACGGCATTAATGATACATACAAAATTATCAAAGGATAGTTGCTAAAATGCCCACAAAGTTTCTCACGTTTGAAAAAATAGAATTCCCATAGAAGTTCTCTTTATTAACTAATTATTTTATTGATTAATTAATTAATTTATTTTTATTTTGTTTTTATTTAATTTTTTTATTTATTTTGTTTTTTAATTTAATTTTTTAACGTGTATCCTATACAGTTAAAAACTTATTTACAAAGGAGTCAACTTCCATTCAGATGTATAATGCAACTACAATTCAGAGCTTAAAATATACCCGTCCTGATGGTCTTGTTGTTAAGACGCCTGCCTGGAATGCGGGAGATCCGTGGTTCGATTCCCGGTTGGGGCAGACTTTTTTAATTTCTGAATTGTAGTAAACAATAACAATTACACCTACGGGAGTGTTTCCCGACCAACCAAATTGAGAAATAAACCCTCGCTCATACCTGCGTACGGTAATGACATTTTAATTAATGTTTGGTGGTCAGTTCAAAGGCAATAGTTTTTCGTTGCAGTACTGTTCCATCCATTCAGATGTATAATGCAACTACAATTCAGAGCTTAAAATGTACCCGTCCTGATGGTCTAGTGGTTAAGACGCCTGCCTGGAATGCGGGAGATCCGTGGTTCGATTCCCGGTCGGGGCGGACTTTTTTAATTTCTGAATTGTAGTAAATAATAATAAATAAATCTAATTACAAAGATGCAGACACAACAATGAACTACAGTTAAATTAAAGAGGATCAATGTTTTCCAGGACTCTTTAGGCCCGCCTAAAAAATCGTGTGCCCGTATTTTAAACACAATAAACAACGACCCTTCGACTGAACCTGCTTCCAGAACAAACCACTGTAGAAAAAGCTGTTAACAGACATTATGTTCAAACATTGGACGGCGAGATGCTTTCCAGCACCTTAAAATTTAAAATGAAACAAAATTCAGTTAATTTGATTTCTTATCAAAACATTATGACGAAATTCTGTTGGATACACATCTACGATTTAACACAATTTTTAATATTTTATTACAACTTCACATCACCGTCTTCTACTGTTGACAACGTATTAGGTCATATAAATATAATATTTATAATTTCTTACCTTGACCCGGCACCTCCACCAAAACTGAAAAATTAAATTATCCTTCTGTGTTTTCTACATACTATCGATACCAGCAACACGTCAAATTTACAAAAAAGACAAATCAATTATTTTATGTGATGCAATTCATCCCATTCTTAACATCATCTTGGGTATACAAGTCGATAGCCGAATCGTCGATAATGAAACCCACCTCAAAAGTACGATCTATAGGGCACGACCTTTCCTAGCTTACGTGGTCCAAACTTTTTGTTAATCTGTTTGTTTTTATATGTAAAATAAGAGGCATAAACTATTATTGAATCAAACACGCTAAGGGTTATACGCCTCAAACTGGGAGCTACATTTCAGAAAGTCTACGTACGGTCGAGCCTAACTATAATGGCTGAACTTGTTAATCTTTTTAGAATTTGGTCATTCCTTTTCTACTTATTAATATATAAGATAGTGATAATACATAAATATTAAAAAAATACAACACGATATAACTAATTATGTATGTATTACGTGTGTCGTTTTTTTTTTTAGTTCAACGGAACTACTACAAATTACACTAATATTTTACATCCAATACAGGACGGACAAATGCAGTTATAAGTTGTTAATGGTTATGTGTATGTCAGTGTAAGTAGATCTTATAAACTAAATAACTACATTTATAGGTCTACCACTCAGTTTATAGATGATTTTCAGTTGGGGATTTTAAATCAATAGGGACCAAGCAACCCTGCAGTCCGAGCAATCGCGATTAGCGATAACAACCAAAGATATATTTTTAAAGGAAATATGACCACATACTCTCGAAGTAACTGGTCGCTAAAGGGTATTTGTCTGT
The DNA here is from genome assembly GCA_024449915.1 of Sweltsa coloradensis. Taxonomy (NCBI): domain Eukaryota; kingdom Metazoa; phylum Arthropoda; class Insecta; order Plecoptera; family Chloroperlidae; genus Sweltsa; species Sweltsa coloradensis. The sequence continues at coordinate 65,069 of JAMZAV010003128.1, forward strand.
ATTTTTACTATTCATAGTGTTTTGATAATTAAGTAGATTAATGATTTAATCAATACATATCTATACTACTTTTAAATGCCACAATTTTGTTTCGTAACATCGATAATGCGGAATAACACACAACGATACGCAATTAGCATGGATATCAAACGGTAAAGGGAGTGATGCTTTACTTCACACAGAATGTTATCATTAAATTAATGACTCTTCTTAAAAATGTATGAAGCCATGAATCGGTCTAGCAAGCGAGGTATTGAGCACCGCAAACATGTAATTGGCGGAAAATATTCTCCCCGCTTGTTCTATGTTGATTTATACTCGAGCATTTTCTATATTTAACTGAACACCACGCTCCTTGTTAGGCCACATGACTAGGTAATTCAAATCACCCGCAGCTGGTTTAAACCATTGACATAAACCAAATATCAAACGAGAAGTCGGGATTTGTTTTCGTTCGCTTCGAACATATGAGCAAACATATAGGCCAATTATCATTCAAAGCAACATTTTGTGCTCTAGGGAATGTATACATTAACTTTTCGCGAAACGTTATCCATCCAAAACAAAACAAAAATACCTCCGAGTAGTTATTTGTGAACAGATTCAAAGTACGTGTTCAATCCTCAAACGCTGTCAATTGGTTTTATTGGTTTCGCATTCAGATTTGTTGTTTGCGAAATAAGAATAGGCTTTGTCTCGGTTTTCCAGCCGATCAAACGGAGTTTCGATGAATATTGAATAGTTAGTTCCTTTAAGGGGTGGTCTTTTGTCGGGGTAAAGTTGGTGTTGTCGGCGGACATGTTTGTTTGCCTTGCCGAGAGCAACACGGACGTGACAAATATCGAGGTTTTGTTAGATTCTGTGACGCTCCAAGCGCTAGGTCTTAGTCGGGTAGTGTCGGTAGTCGGTACACTCACGGAACGGTGGACCGAAGACCTCAATAGTAGAAGCTTGATTTATATGCATACCGAAGAAGTTCACGTTTGTTTGATAAAATTACAGGATTTAAAAACATCAGACCTCGTTAAGGACATAGTTATTAAACTTAAGAAATCGTGTAAAAATGTACCCCTACTGCCACTGGTGATCATATACATACACAAAATCTCCGGCTCTATACGGGGACGGATGCTAAATTTAAAAATTTGCACGAGCATCGGTAGGTAGAACTGGTGGTTCTTAGTTCGACCCCTGTCGAGGTAAATATTTACGACAATAATTACTGATGATGGTACTGATGATTGGAACATAATATTAATCTCTTAACTACCTAGAATTGAGAGCAGGAAAAGAATAGATCTGGCGTAAACTCAAGACATAAAGGCGAAAGATTTTTAAACACGATCAAGATCTTTCACTTGTATGGGATTTTTTTAAATGATCGTAGGTTAGCATATTATTTTTATTTTGTATGTTTCATCATGATCTGAATGTTTCACATAAAATTGAAATTATAGCTAATTTATAACTTCAGTCAAATACTGATACCAAAATTTGCCAAACGACTCTTCTTTTAACAAAACAAACTAGGTTGTGGAGAGGGGGGTGGGGTATATGGTAAAGTTATTTAGAAATATGACAAGCGGAAATCCGTTTACTTAGGGGTATTGTATTACAGACGGATATGTGTAGGAGAATTCATGGGGTGGGCCTGGGGTATAAGGAAAAGTTCGAGTTGCCGAGGGTTGAGGGCTAAGGTGAAAGGGCTCATGCAAGTGAGGCGAGTAGTTGCTAATTGGATCACCCACTTCTAAAAAGAACCGTAGGCCGGAGTTCCGGCATCCGGAGGCGATTCACTTATTGATAGAACTTTCATCAGACACAAATACAATACAAAACGACTAAAGTTATTATATTACTACATTATCACGAGGACTAATAATGCGTAGGCGAAATGTTGTTGGTCTTGTAAGCAGTATACGTTTGTGAACAAAAAGGAGGATGGGAATCGTATTTTGTTCATGGAATTCAATTTTGTACTTTACAATGATCAACATAGTGTGGGTTTTCTGTTGATGGTGATCAATACCTAAAAAGTAAAACCTTAAATTGATCATCATCAAAATCATTGAATTGATTATTAAACGAATACACATCAATAGCATCAGTGATAAATGAAATGTCTATGAAGTGTGACTCCAGCCCAGACTACCACTTATTTATTCATGTAATTATATGCTATGAGATTGCTCATATCTGTCGGGCTCCTGTTTTCGCATTTCCCGACTTTAAACTGAGCACAATAATTATTCCATTCGGCTCATTTGAAAGTTTTATCTGTGTAAGACAAAAATAGGTATCGATTGGTTATATATTTGGTTGACATTTTCCACGTGGGCCATATTTATCTAGAGAGTGACGTAGAAGGTTAGGCGACGTATAACGAACGGTTGCCTATTTGAAATAGTGTTCACCGGAGGGGACATTCATTTCTTTCCCCTTCAACAAATAAGAAACGGTCACGAAACGCCGGGGAGTGTGTATGGAATATTTGTTGTCAATAGAGAAATCGTCGATATGAATCGTTTCGCGAACGAGCTTCACTTCAGTGATAAAAGGAGAGACTTATTCCATTTCCTTATATACGGAATTGAGTACTTTTGGGTCTTCGCGCAGGAAAAGTAAACATGTTTTTCAACGAAAATGCCACAAAGATGTGTTCTCTATAACAAGTCCACGGAGAATTGGGCAGTAAAAAAGTTCGCTATGCGCGACGTATATTTTGAACACGTATAAAAGAAACTTTAACTAGCGGCGATACAAAATTATTGTGAAAATCGTAAGCTGTGAAAAAGTTGAGAATTTGTGCGGTTTTTGGAACAACATTGTACTTATTTATAAGGTGCTAACGGTGATCCTACCTTTACACTCTAAAAGTTTCTCGGGCGACCTCGTTGAGAGATTGCTTGCCATGTTAGGAGGGCGCGTGTCGTCTATCATTAGGGTGATTACATTACTTTTTTATCCGCCGACTGACAGGCAAGGTTTACGAGAATCTACTACCACAACGTTCAGGTTTATATGAATACACTACAAATAATATATTTGTAATATTCTCTCCCTTTGTCTCACGGGTATTTACAAGTTTAATCGCGACAACAACAGTTTTCAGTACAGAGGGCGTTTATACCTAAGAGTTTCTTTTTTACGCTTACTTTTAACAACAATGAAGTATTAGTTATTATTTTTTTTTTCGAGACGTTATTTAAGTCTTAGCTTAGTGCTCCTCTCGAATGGCGTCAGTTAAAAAGTTAAACTTTAAATTGTCTAATTAAGATGCTAAACATTTATTAGTATGCGAAATAAAATCAACAATAAAATGTTCATTTGTTTATTTAAGAAAAACGAGAATAAATTATTCGCAATAAGGAGTGTGAATAAATGAAGGCGCACAGCTCGAGACCGCTTCCGCTTGAGGATGTGAACAGGCTGCATACATTACCGTTTTGTAAGTTCATCGACGTTGCTTGAGAAAAACATGTCTTCAAAATACAGCTTTAGGGGATGGGGGTGGGGGTGGTCGGAAGAGTGATGGAGTTTAATAAACAATTCTCGCGTGGATGGAAATACTCCCCCCCCCCCCACACACCTCGTAAAACACAGTTTAAACCAAGACGGTAAGGTGTAAAGTTTAACACTTACCTTCAGTAACAATAAGTGCTGCCGATTGTAACGGCCGCTCTGAAGTCAGTCAGTATAAAATAAACCTGCTTCTTACAATAACACTTTTATTGTGGGTATAAATCTCACCCGAGACGTATTGCGCTGTATTTAGCACCTTCAGAATCGTATGTAGGTGTGATCAAAACTTTACATCGCTCTGCAAACTTCCACGACTGTAAAGTTAACAACAAAGTGATTTATCTGTAGTTATAAAAAAGCAATATAGTTTTCCAATTAATAATAGCAGTAATTAAATTACAAACATTCTCACATCACGATAATTATAGATAAGTATGTACGTTTAATTAATATAATTTACACATTATTATTATTGCACTTTTTATATTTTAACCGTGTTCTCCTTTTTACATTTTATATTGTGTTGTTTTCGTACTCGACGAAATTAATACACCGTACACGTAATATTAAAAAAAAAAAACAATTTGCAACCTAGCAAACAAAAACATATAAAACAAACATAATCAATGTTCAGTCACGGGAATGATCAATCGACTTTGCCCTACGGTATTTTTTATCAGAATTTGTTTACATCATACCGCACGAAAAATGATTTTTATATATTTGCTTTGGCAGTCTTTGCTAAATTGTGCAATCGAAGTTCTAAAAAGCCCGAAAACCGTTGCCTTATTTGTACAAGGGGGCAATGTAGTATCGTCACGTGCTACCCCTCGGCCGTGCACGTGATATTGTGTAGTCGCCCCATGATTGGCCAGTGGCGAGGTCTGGCAGTGGGAGCTGGGATTTGGTCGCGCGCCCGGAAAACAAACACTCCACGCACACGACACGTGCGTATAGCTGCCTCAGCCAGTCGCAGAACCTCTTCACAATCTGCGTGTGGGTGTGAACGTCAGCTAAAGCCATTATAAGTTTGCAGAAAACAATAAATACAGAAGTTATAACTTTAAAAACTTACTTATGTATAGACGTAGTTCCAACCTAGCAAATCCAAAATAGATCAAGATTATAAGGCGTAAAAAATATTAAGAGTTACTTTTTTCTTATTTTTACTTATTTTGAAAGTACCTTATAAGTAAGAATAGTTGGATTTAAATTTAAAAGTTTTGTGTGTGTATAAGTGTTATTTCTTTTAGAGTTCCCTTAAAAAAAAATAAATATTTCTTGGGGAGGGGGTTTGGGGGGGGGGGGGGTTTTTTTTTTTAAACGTCTAACCGTTCCCCCTTAGATTAAAATTTGGCTGATGTATGCAAAGTTCACTGTGTTGAAAAATCATAATTACCGCAGAATAAAAATAATGTTGAGTTTAAGTACTATATTAAAAACCTGTTTTGAAACAAGCAAAAATTTTACCCCAAGAGTCAATCCATTTAAAAAAACATTTCAATAAAAAAACCCAAAAGTAAAGGGTCACTCAATTTAAATAAGGATTAAAAACTTTCTCACTAGATCATGTTAAAAAATGAAAAAAAAAAGCAATTAATAATTTTTAAAATATCATTTATATGAATTTTCATAAACAATAAGAAGTATTACACATTAACACACAACATTAAAAACAATTAACAATCCATCACAACTTTTCCCGAATGGTAGTCGGGCGACCCAATGATGGAAATGTTTTTTTTATGGTAATCTTTTAAATTTTTTAATTTAATTAATTAATTTTTATTAATTTTAAATAAATGTTATGTCTTTTTAGTTTTTTATAATAATATAGGGATATACACACAATCCTCATCAATATAAATGATAATGTATCTTTTTTGTATTTTGTTCTAATTTTCAAAAATTTTGTATGGCAAGGGGACAAAAAAGCCCTATTTCGCAATCGCCTCACCAATACATTATTTGCGGGACTGGATACAGACTTGAAAGGCCGCCCTTACGCCGGAGGGGGGGAAGCTAATTTTTCTTAAAACGAAATTTTTTATTGAAATCTTTTAAGTAATGAGCTTTGTCATTGAGAATTTCAACTATTTCCGTATTACACTACCTAATTTGGTTTTTGTAAAGACAGCCGTCCATTTTGAATTCAAGGTCGTACGTGGTCTTGGCCCCCTTTCCCCTTCCAATATCGAAGTCTCATGGTCATGGGTCCCATTTTTCGGGTTTGCTGTTAATCTTGCTTGGCATGGCCATAGGAACGAAAAACCTTTGGGGAGGGAACGAGTCGAGAGACCTAAAAGTTGTTCTGTCGTTCAGAGCAACAAGTGGGGGAATTGCGAGATTTTTCCACGTCATGACTGCTAAAAGTCCAATTTTCCCCAAAAGGGAAAAGCTCAACTTTCGTAATGATTATATCAACTGACCATAATTCTTTTTTTCGGCAAGGAAACTTTTGAAAAAACAAATCCCGAGAGTTCAACTATACAAAAAAAAACCATCAAGTTGCTATGAAAAAGAAGGGAACAAATGGCTTTATTTAAAACCCTACGGGGAAAATTTGTTAGCCAATCAACGAAGTACAAAGTTGGGGTCCCAACACGATTGCGTTTTTACTTGGGTTTTAGATATTGATTTCGTGTAACCCCATTCGTTATCAACATTGTTTTGGGGAATGGTCCTCGAAAACAAGAGCTTCTTGAGGAAAACCCCCAGTTCGACTGACCGATACAGGACCCCCCAACCCCCGCATGATTTTAGGACGTGTGTGATTCGAGAAAAAGTCGACCTCGTCGATAGACTCGGGATAAGCTGATTTCCCCTTTTTACTCAAAAACAAAAAATTTTTATAAAATTTTGTTATGCTTTATTCTCATCCTCTTAAACTAAGCGTGTATATGAAAAAAAATTAAACACAGATTGTCCGTCACTTTGCGACCGATTTCCCCGGAACCCCCCCTTGACAGGACCCCCTTTCCACTTATCTGTTTTTCAAAACTTTTTTATTTCTTCATGCACTTTGGAAATACCAGAGAAGTGGCCCTGACAGTTTCATCTTTTCCCCAGGAAGGTTTTATGCCGCTGGAGCATAACAAAAGGGCAGTCCTATCCAAAACACCGATCAATCCCTTAGATTACCCAATTTGATAAAATTGCCAATTTTTTCACAAGTTTAAAAAACCCTTTTCCCTATTTTAACGCTTGAATAACTCTATTTACGATACTCTTGAAATTTCGATGCGCATTTTAAGTTTTTTTTATTTATATTTCCACGTCTTTCTTTGCTTTCACCACAGTATAAGCTTCAAAAGCAGGGGTTTTCCCATATACTAAAAAACCTTTTATTGTCATCAATGTAAACATTCTAGTAATTGAAGCGTTTTGCCTGTCGTGCTGTAGAGGAAAAATTATGCGTTTGGGTTTTTTAAAAAAAAAACAGATCAAAAGGAAATTTTTTAAAAAATTTGGGCAAAGCCTTGACTACTATGTCAAGAGTGAACCCCGACGACACATTCTTATTCCGACCGAGGTGAGTAACCTCACGATGATTAGGGCAAACCCAACCCCCAATAAACAGGGGTTATTATTTCTTTTAAAGTAAATTTAAAAATTTAAAAGCAATTAAAAAACAGCACCACTTTTAAAATAAATGTAAAGTTTATATGTATTATTTGAAAGGGAAATGTAAATTCACTACCGAAAATTAAACCACACTAAAAACATAGACAATAACATTAAAAGAAATGGGAACAATAAAAAAAACATAAAATTTTTATTTTTGGAAAAAAAATCTTCAATGGACATTGATTAAAAAAAATAAAAGACAAATAAAAGAACAAAAAAAAAACAGCGAACCCTTTTTCTACGACGCAAACAAGAAGTGGTGGAATATTATTTAAGAGTGGGCCGCTTTAACTTCAAACCCGAAGAAGATGACACGGCGAAAATAGAGCGCTAGTTCAACAAGCTTTTATTTTGAAAAATGGATATAGATTCAGCCCGGCGTAGGGCTACTAAGCATCCCCCACAGAGTTACATGACCACAAACCCGGAAAGATGAACCCCACGAAAAATATAGAGCGTGGTGCAAAACTTTTTATTGATAGATTCAGCCGCGCGGTAGGGTATACAGCATCCGCCCCAGGAGTTTACAGGGCCCCAACACCCGCACAAGAGACACGGACGAATATAGAGCGCTGGTTCAACAAGCTTGTTTAGAACTGTGATATGATTTTAGCCCGCGCCCGGGTAGAGCCTACTACAGCACCCCCACAGAGTTTTCATGACCAAAACCCGGGCAGATGACACGGACGCGAAAAATATAAGCGCGGTTTAACAAGCTTTGATTTAGAACTGTGTATAGATTCAGCCCGCGCGGTAGGGCCCCACTACGATCCCCCACAGAGTTAATGACCCCCAACACCCCCACAAGATGACACGGACGAACTATAGAGCGTGGTTCAACAAGCTTGATTAGCACTTTTTGATATAGATTTAGCCCCCGGGTAGGGCCTACTACAGCATCCGCCCCAGAGTTTTTCAAAGACCCCCAACACCCCGGGCAAGAGACCCCCGGACGAAAATATAGAGGCGGTTCAACAAAACTTTGATTGAACTGTGAAAGATTAGCCCGCGCGGTAGGGCCCACTACAGCATCCACCCCGAGTTTACATGACCCAAACACCGGACAAATGACAGGACGAAAAATTTGAGCGTGGTCAACAAGCTTTTATTTTGAACTGTGATAAGATTCAGCCCCCGGGTAGGGCCTACTACAGCATCCGCCACAGGGGTTTAAGACCACAAAAACCCGGAAAGATGACACGGACGAAAATATAGGCGCTGGTTCAACAAACTTGATTAGAACTGTGAATGATTTAGCCCGCGCGGTAGGGCCCATACAGATCCGCCCCAAAAGTTTTTCATGACCCACAACACCCCGGGCAAGATGACACGGACGAACATAGAGCGTGGTGCAACCTTTGATTTAGAAATGTGATATAGATTCAGCCCCGCGGGTAGGGCCTACTACAGCATCCGCCACCCGAGTTTACATGATCCACAAACACCCGGACAAGATGACACAGCCCAACTTAGAGCGTGGTTCAAAAATGATTTAGAACGTGATAAGATTCAGCCCCCGGGAGGGCCTACACGCATCCGCCACAGATTTTTTAAAAGACCCCAAACAACCGGACAAGAGACACGGACGAACTATGAGCCTGGTTCAACAAGCTTTGATTTTGAACTGTGATATGATTCAGCCCCCGCGGTAGGGCCTACTACAGCATCCCCCACAGAGTTTACATGACCCACAACACCCGGCCCAAAATGAACCCGGGCGAAAATATAGAGCGCTGGTTCAACAAGCTTTTTTTGATTAGAACGTATATAGATTCACCCGCGCGGGGAGGGCCCACTACAGCATCCGCCACAGAGTTTACATGCCCCCCAAAAACCCACAAGAGACACGGACGAAATATAGAGCTGGTTAACAAACCCCTTTATTTAGAAAATTGGATATAGATTAGCCCGCGGGTAGGGTACTACAGCATCGCCACAGAGTTTACATGACCCACAACACCCCGGGCAAAATGACACGGACGAACTATAGAGCGCTGGTTTAACAAGCTTTGTTTTGAACTGTGTTAGATTCAGGGGCCCGCGCGGGGGATCCCCCCGGGCCCACAAAAGGCAAAAACCGGCCAAACCCCAAGCGTTTTTTAAATGACCCCCACAACAACCCGGGGCAAGATGACACGGGAAAACCGGGAAAAATTTTTTTTAAAAAGGGGGAAAAAAAACGCCC